>JAJHUR010073830.1:0-26892 GCA_027495735.1 Lutjanus campechanus
TGCCTATGGCCTTTTGCTTCATGTCATTTCCTCACACTCTCTCCCCCTTTCCTGTCATATCTTCAGCTGTCCTATCTAAAAAAAAATAAGGCATGAAAACCCAGAAAAAAATTATTTTAAAAAATTTTCTGACATTGGGGGTCTGTGGTCTAATGTGCATCTATTGTGGAGGTCCATGACATGAAAAATTTTAGGAACTCCTGTGTTGATCTGTAAATAATGCCTTCAGGACAGTGACTGCCAATCAAAGTGGAAAAAGTTTCCTGATCAGCACTGACACCAGATATATATATAGAGGCAGTTCTAGGATGCCTGAGTTTCTGTTAATATTTTCAGAAAAGGAATTTACCCAAACATTTGTGTTAGGAGGTTCTCACTTGATAATCACATTATGTATATTACATACATGTAGTATTCCTACACCGGCAGCCACGCAAACAATGAAAAAGAACTATTACAAATCATGTATTGATGAAAAATGTAACCTAATAGATAATAAAATCTAAACAATGCCATTCAACAAATTGTTATAATGCAATCCGGGAGGCTAACTATACTTACGGGCGATGAGAGGGTCAATGTCCCTGGCTTTGGTGGCAACATCGGAGGCACAAACCTGACCCACTTGTACTAGCAAAGCTGCCACATCATCATAGAGTGGGGGGAACGCCTGGCAGAAGGACACCAGGCATGGCAGGATGGGCATGAAGAAGGAGAAACGCTTGGCACGAGTCAGCACTAAAAACCAGAACACATGCACACATAGTTACTGGACAGTACACACTGGAGCTGCATAAAAAATAAATACAGTGGCTAATAGACTGGTACACACTGTAAACTTAAGTAATGAGAGAGAATGCTGCACTAACACACAAAGGCCAGATGGTGGCAGCCAAATACAGAGGTATAAATATCAAGACATACTTTATGACAATAGCTGAATACTGTATACAAGCTGCATTGTGATTTACAATATACAGTGAGTCTGCTGGGAGAAAATTTAATCATGGACACTTGAAAGTAGATGGAATAAAGAAGAGTGAGTAAAGGAGGTTACAACCAAAAGCATAAATGTATGAAGTGTAAAGACAAGAGAACACTTCACTGACCTGTCAGGAGGGTGCCCATGACACTGATGGCCAACCTGGCCACACTGAGGGACTTTGGTAGGGCATACTGGGTACACAAGTATGACAGCAACTGGATTCCAAAGATCTGTGGGGACAGACACATTCACAACTGATTAAAGAAAACAAGACACGGTAAGAGAGGCTCTGGCACAAGCCCAGGGCAAGTCTAGGATTTAGAGCCAGGAAAAAGAGAAGAGAGGGGAGGGGAGGTTGGGAGGCCTCACCTGCTTTTCCAACTGGGGCTGGGCCAGCAGCTCTGGGATGAAGTCCAGACAGATATGGATGGAGGGGATGCCTGCCACAGTTAGAGGCAGCAGAGCTTGAGGGTAACCCTGACAGAGAAAGAGGCACAAAGAGGGAGAGAAGAAGAAATATAAATCTTATGATAAAAGCCAAAAATGATAAGGGATGAATAAGGAATACACAGTCAATTCAATCGAGCAGCCATTTAAGCACATGAGTACTTTCATTTTAAATGTGTGTGGACACGAATGCGCGCGGCAGCTTCTGTTTGGCAGCGTGGACAAGAGTGGATTAGTGTGACAGAGGAAAGATTGGTTTGATGAAGTCCACCATATGGCCGTCTGCTACTTCTGGGAGTGCTGCAGTCACTTACCACTAAAACCATGATGGCGCAATGTGATGACTAATGGGGTCAACATGACTTGGCTCTTGTTGAAAAACTGACTCGAAGGTATTTTCAGCAATATGGCTCTATCCACTCAACCACTCACACAAAGGGGTATTTGCACGATAGCATTATTTTCCAATGGCAAAATTGGAAAGGCAACAAGGAAATTTCATTATGCAGGAATAACAATGAGGCAGGTATGGCTAAAAGAGTCTGATTAACACAAAAGGGTAAAGAACAACACATGCTCCCGTTGGTCTTGGGTTCTGCCACATTACACTTGCTTTTATGTTTTGGACTCTATAAACCTGCCAGCCTTTCTGTTGTCACAGCAAAACAAAAATATCAAATGTGTAGTCTGCTACCAATACAGTCAAGTGACCTAAATCCTCCTACGCATTCTGAATTATACATCTATCTTTGTCTTCCCCAACCTGACTCACCTCTTGATGCATATAAATACACTCATTCATTTTGTTTATCATCTTTTCTTAATTTATATCTTTGTTTTATTCCAAACATTAACACTTTAAGATGGGATGTGTTTGTTTTATTTTAATTTAATTTTGTTTGTCCATAAAGCATATAGATGCAGCTGTAACAAAACAGCAGGAAAAAATGTGAAAATGATTGTATAAGTTGCTGAAACTGAAATAAAAGCTAAGTATAAAAAAAGTGCATTTCACTTCATCTTTTTCTCTGCGTGTTACCTGAAAGTGGACCAACTTTGCGATGTTGGGGTCGGCGATGAACATCTGATGCAGCAGACAACAGATGAGACATTGTACCTCCCTCAAGTCACTGAGCAGGCCACCCTCTGGCTCGGCATCCTCCACGTTCCCCCTGGCTCTCGGCCCCAGGCTTCCCTGTTTTGTTTTGCCTGGCAAGGGACCCCTAATGCTCCTCAGCAGGCTTTCTGTGTTGGCCCCCAGCTGCTGCTCTTCTGTGGTTGGCAGACACACCTCCAGGAGAATCTGGACTGCTGCACTGTCCTGGGGTTACACACAAACAGGTGGTTAGCTGTTAAAGGTCATCTCTTACATATTTTCTGTGTAATTTCATGACATTATTTCTGCATCATCGCCCATGACAATAAAATGAAATGACATGAAAATAAAAAAAAGCCCTCTGTTAAAAAACAGTAAGGTCTGCATGTAAGACAGACAACATGTGTGTGAATGTGTAGGTTAGTGGTTTAAAATACCTGCGCAGCTAGAAGGGCGTTCTTCAGCTCCTCCCTCGTGACCTCGGGTGTATCTGGCTGACCGGGCACACCCAGGTTTGAGACCGTCTGGCTCTGCCGATCAAAGTCAGCCGTCTCCTTCAGGTGGCAGTGTAGGTAGGCTTTTGAGGCCAGCAGGTATCCATTCAGCATGTGAAGGACAATGTCCATCAAAGGCGGACATCTGGCAAAAAAAACAAAACAAAAACGAAAAGAGACCTGTAATTTTGTTTGCTTTGGTATGAACCGCAGGTCTGGGGTCATCTGCTGAAATTTAACAAGGATAGTCAGGTTCACATCCACAAAAGTGAGGTTCAATATACAAAGATCAACAGGAATACAATGGAAAGCAGTTACTGAAGTTCATGGAATTAATTGAATCACTGATAGCTGAGTTTTTTTGAGTAAACCTGCCAAAGCAAACCAAATTAAAAGCTCCAGAGAGCCAATAAATACACCTGATACGAACACATCTTTAATTAAATACAAAGATGTAACTGAATATACATTTGTACATAATTGAAATACTACTGAAATTGCAATATAACCGAGTTCAATATTTCTATTCAAAAGCTGCAGTTTTTCTCTAAAGGTAAATGTGTCACATCATACCATTATAAATGAGAAGCCAACAGCCTACAAATCAGGTTCCCCAGACACAAGGAAACATGCTTGTTTACTACACACCCCAGCAAAAATCACATTAATCACGGTTACATTTTCTCAGTGAAAATGAAATTTGAAAGTTACCGTTCCTACTAAAATCGTGACTCATACCACTATTGCAATATCTGTCAAAATAATCACAGCATGATTTTTTATTTATTTATTTTTTTACATATCATTCAGCCCAATTATTTACTATTACCATTATTAATCTCAAAATATATTGACATACATCTTAAAATATTTGGTGATCTTAACATTAAAATAAATACTGCAAAAATTGTGCTCTAAAGTTTTTCAAGTTCTTTACAGGTACATCACACATCTTACACCATCCTTACATATTGTGAAAATAAATGAATCCAACTGTGTGGGCTGATATGGTTTGAACCAACAAACATGTTAACAGGTCTGTGCACACAGACACCCAGTGAGGCATATGTGCTGTAGTTACCTGTACACCCTTTGGTCACAGCGCAGCACAATGAGAGGGTCGACCATCAGGTCGTTCTGAGTGTACCTCTGCTGCCTGAGCAGCTTAGCTGAAGGCTGGAGGGCGTTAACAGTCATCACCCACAACCTGAAACACAAACACACCAGCTTTAACTTTCATTCACATCACACTGACTATTATGAAGTAGAGGCAACACAGCACATGAAATTCTTTTTGACCAGCCTTTGGAGATTCATAACTCAAAGTATATCATTACAAAGTAAGATGTCTAACATTTGTTGAGCTTAACATTTGAAATAAAGTGATATCACATGAAGTGTCACGGCACTTTTTTGTAAAATTATATTTGCGTGTTAATATATTTGTCCAGATGAACTACTCACAAAGGCCTCATGAATGAATGTAGAAATGTTCTTACTGTGTGCAAAAAAACCCCTCACCATCTGATTCATGAAACGCACGCACAGGCCAAGTTTGTTCTTACCACCGTGCGTATGTTTGTGAATCACCACGGACACACAGCTGTGATGCCAGTGCCAGCGGAAGAAGCCAGAAAAGGCACTTTTGCGACTTATGATAATAATTCCTTGGGCTGCAGTAATCGAGGCATACATGTTGTGTCCATGCAGAAACGGACTGTGTCTCAGATGAAAAAGAAATCGTTTGACATTAAAGTTGATGTGGGAAAAAGAAAACAGACCAGATAAAAAATAAGGAAAAAGGTGGAGCATTCAGGAAAGATTTTCTCCCAATGATAATAATAATAATAATAATAATTAGTGTAGTTAGTATAATTAGTATTATCTAGCACAATACATTCATAAAATGCAACACAAAGCGCTAAACATAAAAACAGATAAACAAGATAAATCAACCATAAAACAAAGCTTGTTTAAATGAATGCAGTTTTAATATGCTCTGCATTTAGTTAAATGGTGTGTTTCAACATTCTGTAAGACAGCCAGGCTGTCATCATTTGTGCTCACACATGGTCTGAAGCAGTGCTAAGTTTTTTCGTAGAATATGAACAAATTCAAGTAAGAAAATATTGATGAATCACACATTTGAGCGTAAAATGTTCGTACACACGGTTTAAGCACAAATTTGTGTGTATGCACAGTTTATGCATCAGGCCCAATGAAACGTCCACCTTTTAAAATCTAAAATGATTTTATTGTAAAATACTTAAAAGCTACTGAAAGATGATACCGGACACACTTCGGTGGGAGTTTAATGAATTCCAATAATTCAGTTACTCACAAATTAGCCTGTGGCAGCAGTTCACCCTCAATCTCTCTTATTAGACCAATGCTAAACTATAAACAGCAGGATACTCTTGGAGCTCCTAGCCTTCCTGCAGCTTGTGCACCAGCACCAATCAGAGGATCTGTGTGAAATTTGGCACCGCTGCCCTCCTCCTAGACTCACCAGAGCCTCTCGTCTAGCCCTCTGCAACATTCAATACTCTGAGAGGGAGTGAGGAAGAGGAGAGGGAGGGTGCAACAATCCCTTACATCTCCCTCATGGAGTCTCCCTCAGTTTTCCTGCCCTGAGCTCCTCTTGTTACAGACCCCTTCTGGATCGATAGGATGTCTGCTCACAGCTTTGGTAACCGTGCTCCTGTGGGCCCTGGGGCAGAGTGAGGGTCACCCTCTTCTGTCCAGAGAGTTCACGCAGGCTGACACAGTTGCCTGGCTCAATACCTCTGATCTATTCACACAATAATCATTGAGCAAGCAGCCTGGGGTTAAGGGCAACAACTCTTGTTCCACAGGTCTTCCTTTAATCCGTTTACTGAGTCTCACTGCAACTTTACACAGCCTTGGGAGAGACGACACAGAGTCAAGTGCTACTGTTAACCTTTTACTGGAAAGACATACAACTATAAATATAACCAGCCGCCAAAAGGGGAATGTCACTTAATCTGTGGATTCCCATTTATAAGTTTCTTTGGGCCTTGAATTTGTTTTGTTTTTTAAACGTACTATTTTTCTTGTTACACTGAGCAAACAATGTCAAATTCTAATTAGTTAAGACAAGATGCTTATTTGGATTCTCTGATTGATTTTGAGGCCGAATACCCAAGTGATGAAATTAATTCAAGGCATAGTAATACGCTCTAAGGCAGAAAATATACCACATACTATATCCACTTGGCATATCAATTATCTAGTTCTTTTATATAACGTTAACTCGCACAAAGTAAACAAACTGAATATTCCAATTACTACGATGTAGTATTCCCATGTGACATGCAGTAGTACTCTCACTAGAGGCTGCCGCAGTAGCAGTTTTTATCCTATCTCATAACATTTAATTGTGTGCAGAGCGTGTACCTGCGGGGCATCACAGTGTTGAGGCCCATCCAGAGCTTGTTCAGGGTCTGCAGTATTCTGCGAGGCACAGCGGGCTCCAGCAGCAAAGCCATGCTGGCTGTGAGGGCCTCCGCGTAAGGGATCAGGTCTCCGGGTGAAAGCAGCGTTAAATGCTCCAGGATCCGCATCAGCCTGGGACTGCTCGATGGTAACTTCTGGAAGGCTGGAGGGAGGCAAAAAGCTGACTTAATCCTCAAAGGTCTTGCTGTGTTCGCTTAACTGATTTGAACCAAATGTGCACACTAAAATTAATAGAAACCAAAAACTTGTAGAGCATTTGATAAATTCAGTGCAAGACAGTAGCAACATCTGGTAAACACATTTGTGTTAATAGTGGTGAGAAGAAAACAGAACTATTATGATGTAATCCTTTAATCTTAATCCAGAAAAAAGTGTGAATCAATGTTATTAAGTGTCCAAACTGCAGGAAAAAAATATACTGAGCAGGTCCCTTCAAAGGTTTGTCTGAAGATTCTCAGACATCCAGGTCACGGTATTCCCTAGGAGCTGTCGTCAGCAACTGGACTTTGCTCTGCGGCAGCTCCTTTTGAATACCATGACCTGGATGAAAACTTACATTCAACACTAGTAATGCTGAGGTGAGTGCAACAGACTCACCAACAGACTCACCAACAGACTCTAACTCAGTTGAAATAAGGACAATTTTGAGAAAATATCTAATTGTGATTATTCTGACTGATACTGCAGTTGCAATATGATTTGCAATATTAGAGGAAATAGTAGTTTTTACATTATTCTAATTTTCATTGACTGATTATGGTGGGATTTTTGCAGGGATATGTACCAAACTAAGATATTTTCTTAAAGCTACTTCAGGGAACTTTCATATTTCTGTTGATTTTGCAGGCCTCTGTGGACAAAATATCACATCAAAAATAAAATGACCTGAATAAAAATCTCCTGTGGCAGCCATTAAGAGTAATTATACAAAAATAGCTCATCTTCTCATGGATGGTCTTGGTAACCAGTTAAAAACTCTTTGTAGTAGCTTTAAGTCTGTAGATTAAGATGTGTAGGCCAGGACATCTCTGCAGCGTGACCAGATTTCATTTAAAATGGTGTTCTGATACACAGTTCACCTTAAAAATATTGTGCCTCCTGCCATTTGAAAATTGCAGTAGGCCATATTGCGATTTCGATAAAATTTTGATTAATTGTTCAGCACCAGTTGAACTCTCCTACCACCAAGCCCTGGCAAGAAGCTATTTTCCTCTTCTTAGCATACTTTCCTATTCAGAATTAATCCATTCATTATCTTACTTGTCATCATTATCCTGAAGATGATTGCATTGCAGAGGGAGCCTAAAAACACACCCTGGATGCCTTATAACAACAGTTGTGCCTACTTGCATAAATACATTTTTTTAAAATCAATTTGTATAGGTGTATATATACATTGTACATTAACCTGCATAATAGTGTATGAAGATGATTATCTGTTACACTTTTGCATTTTGGATCTCTATCAAAGGATCTGTATCAAAGAAAAGCTAATTACAGCATAATCCCCTAAACCCTGAAGGATTAACCATTGATATAAGATTTCAGCTGGATAACAGCTTTCACCTGTAAATGTATTATACAATATTAGGATCTCTTCCCTCTTCTTTTCACAAACCTGGCTCCTAGACTAATAACAAAGGCACTGATTTATTTCCAAATGAGATCTTTCTGCATTCACTTTGTCTTGCTTTAATCTGAGGTTTTACTTTCATTCTTTTCAAAACAATGTTTACTCTTTCATTTTATCTATCAACTCAGATACTGTCATTTTTTAAATTTACCTTCTGAGTAAACAGTACATGGTTCTGAGTGTTAATAGATTTTGGTAATATTTCTCACATTTCCAAAAATCTGGTAATTTTAACAGGAAGGCATGGGAACATTCAGAACTATGAGCCTTAACTTTCTGCCCCACCTCTATTCTGTTCAACCCTTATTCTTGCCCTCCTCACCCTGGTGGAGCTGGCTCTGAGTGTATCTGCAGGTGTTGCTGGGGAGCATCATCTTCCTCAGCAGGGGGAGGGTACCAGTCACCTCCTCTTCACACACCCAGTCCTCCACCAGACACAGGTGGGGGTAGTTGGTGGCCAGCAGCCTCAGCAGGGCAGAGTGCAGACCTGGGTGCAGGGAAAGGCAAATGTTTATCATCCACAAGAGGTTTGTGCTTTAGAACTTTTTTAAAGTTTTGTTTTTTGGCTGAGTGTTTTTCCGTTGCCTTCAAACAAGACTTATTCATTTCCAACACAGGATAACTATTCAGGTTCTTCATCGCATTTTTCTCTCTGAGTGACACAGAGAAACTAATATAAACTGTAATGCTCTCTTTTACTTGATTTTATTTTAACTTTATCTGTTTTTATTGTTATCACTATTTTTTTGTTTTTGGTCCCTTTTATCGATTTTGTTTGTATTTTGTTCTCTCTATCTAGGTTTTATCCAACTCATTTTTATTATTACTATCTTGCTTTTCTATCAATTTTATTGAATGCCATTGTCAGCATGCTTTGTTTTTCTTTTAATGTCATTCTCTTACAGTCTACACTTATTCTGCCTTATAATCTGTCTGTCTGTTTTACACTAACCAGTAAAGAATAATATGGTAGAAGAAAATTATATGTAATGCGGGGTTACAGCTAAAATCTTATCTATGAGATGGTCCATGTCTCACCTCCGAGCTCCTGCTGCAGTCCCTGGGCCTGTGTAACCAAGTACTTAATGGGGATCTGGTCCATCAGGGCTGCTGAGTAGGATTTTGGCTTCCTCTGCATCAGAGCTAAAAAAAAAAAAAAAAAAAAAAAAAAAAAAAAAAAGAGAAAAAAGGATGAGTGAAGCAAAGAAACTACAGGCAAGAAATGGAGAGGGTGAGAACATAAAGCAGGAAAAGGACAAGACAGAGCATAAGTGTTTTATTTGGCAGTGTAAGGACGCCAGAGCCGCTGTGCCGATGCGTTAGAGGAGCGGAGGTGATTTTTCATTGACGTGGGTTCATTACCACTTCTGATGGGCTTCATTACTCCTTCCTTGAAGGCTGCAGGAGCACTTGGGTAAACACAGCAATTAAAGAGATGGGCATAAACTCTCACATAAATCTGGCCTAATGAAGGGCAAGAGCAGAGCTCGTCATGGGAGAGAATAAACACTGACTAGGCTAACTGCTAATGCTCAATCTAACCTACAGCTGTCCTAGTTAGCTCAGCTCCCGCAGCCATTGTACTTGGCTCTTTGTCAGCCCTCCATTTATTCTCTATGAAGCGGCCAACATTCAGTGCCGAGAGAGCAAAGGATGAATGACTGCACATCCAGAGTGAGAGCATCTCCAACAACTTCACAGAGGACAAAAGCTGCCTTTCTCCTCTCACTGCCTGACAAATTCCCTCCATCTCAAATACAATGCCTCCTTCAGTGGAGGAGATGACAATGGATGCACTTTAGACAGGCAGAAGAAAAGAAAATAAGAAATAGAGAGGAAGTGAGCCAACAGCACAGTGGGAAGCCAGGCACACTGCAGTGTTATATGGGACACAGTTATTGTCTTGTTCATACCCAGTTGTTTGGTGCTCGCCAACAGGTTCTCCTCATAAGACAGGATGTAGTAGAGGATAAGGAGTTGGGTGGTGATGGAGTAGCGCTGTCGTCCTCCTCGACTGCCCTCCCCTTGCTAACCAATAATGAAAGAGAGAAGCAAAACAAAAGCTACAAGTCAGAGACAGGCAGTGAAACAGGACTCTGCATCATCAGTCAATGTATAGGCTAAATAATGATGATGCTAAATAAATTGCTGGTTGTTTCCATTTCAACAACCCAATTTACACTGGCTTCAATTTTAAAAATAATTTCAGCCATGATTAAGAAATTTACGTCAAAGAAATTATGTTTGAAGGAGCAATTTTGCTTAAGACATCTCTTTAAATACAAAAAGGACAAAATTGATCTACAGTTCTACACCTATAATTTTATTTGGTCATTTATAGTGCAAGAACAAATGACTCGTAATGTCTTTTTGTGAAGGGTTACATATAAATCATAACTCCTGAAACCTGATGGCAACAAAGAGGCATTTAATCTACAGATCAGAGGCAATTGGAGGGATATGAATGAAGAAAAACACAATGTTCAGTACAACTGAATTCAAACAATAATTACTGCTATGACAATGACTAAGTGGAGTAAATCAGGGCTGGCAGAAAGTCTGAAAGAAAGTTTGACATTATATTTTCTACCATAAAAGAGCAAACAAACTCCATTAATTCTCGCACATACTCTCAGATGTTATTAGAATAGGATGTAATGTAAAATGAGGAACACCCAACAAAATTTCATTAACTGTTTAAGGGCACTTTTAGGTTTTTGCAGTTCCTGTGAAGCCTGAGGGCTGACTCACCCCAGCAGAACTCTGGAAGACATTGAGGATCTCCTGCTCAGTGATGGGCTGGTTGGTAGCCTCTGGGTTTGCTTTGGATGCTGGAGTGAGGATGGAGTTGATGTAGGCGTCAATTAGGGGAATCAGTTGGGTGTGAATGGGGGTGGTTGTCTCACAGAGCTGGCGATAGATCCAATCCTGGAAGATGCACACAAGGAGAGCACCAGAGGGCAAAATATTTAAGTTTTTTTTTTTTTTAAACAGACAGCTCTCATCATCATTGTGAGCATTTCAGTGCAGATCTCCTACCTTGATGGACACTTTGTGCTTGGTGAAGGCTCGGCTCCGAAGCAGCTGGTAGATACAGTGAATGGGGAGGAACCCTGTGATGTTGGCACTTAAGTTGTTGGTCACTGCAACCCTCACAGCATGGGCTGTAACCACCTACACACCAGTGATGATAAGTAAGTTATCAAAACAGCAACATTGGAAAAAAAGAAAAAAAAAAACACCTACAAATTCTGTATATTTCAAAATCAAATTGTCGTGAGAAAGCAGAAGTTCTTTTTTTCTGTTCTTTTAATAAGCACCTTATGTTCTTCTCATAACAGTAAGTTACCATGAGATTTCTTGGTTGCCAATTTCCATTACTAACATATGTGTGAGGAAATATGACATACAGCATCATACATCAAGTAAACATGCAGATGTCAATTTGGGCCATATGATAATAAATATACAGTCCGATGATAAAAATTTGTCTGAGACTTTTTATATCATGGTATCTGTACCTTTAATGTATTGCACTGTTTTTTGCCATTGCAGGTAATTCTGCAAATCATTGAGCCAGACCACTTTTACACGATTTCTTTCAATATGACGAAGCTCTTTGATGTTTCAGATTTCAAGTCAATGAACTGGATCATACAAAAACAGACATCCTATCATGTTTTTTTTTACGCCTATATCAAAAGTTTTGATTCTAATTTCCATATAATGTATAACAATATATAGATAAAAGATCACATATATGATAACAGAATCTCCTTAACAGAGGAGCGATGTATACTTCTAATATTGCATTTATCTGGTACTGCTACACATGTAACAAACAAGATATGTTGACAGAAAACAGTTTTCACTTTTCACTCCCAAAGATACTTTTGTTTAAAGGCCTCACAGCAACCATGATAAACCCTGTAGTCATGATTTTAGATAATACAATAATGTTAACTAAACATAACCCTAACCCAAAACAATGGGGTAGTTTTAAATAATATGCAAACTTTTACAAGGACATGGTATTGCATTTTGAAAAGGAGTTAAATTAAAAGCTACGTTCCTGGATTTACAGCAGGTCTCAATTGGGAAAATAAGTTAGAATAAAAAACCTAAATAAATGAATGACTGAACTGTGGAATTTGCAGGTAGAAAATGTGCTTCAGGATGGATCTATAATGTACATACCTGTTCTGTGAAGATCTCCTGTGTGAAGATAGTCTTCATTTTGCTGAGAGAACTGGGCTTGATGGCAATCTGTAGAAAGTTGAACATGGCACGAAAAAAAGATAAAGAACGTCAACAATGGAAGGTTTACTGTGAGCGAAAACAACCTGCAGGCAACAGTGCTGGTATTTTGTAATTCCCTCCTTTCATATTTCATAAGAAAAAATTCTACATGGCAGGCACAACACTGAATTGAGAGGATTGCCCTAGGGGTGGAAACAAACAGGCTCTAAATCCAATTACATTACACATCTTAGTGGAAAATACACTGAGACAGGAAAACTACTTAGCACAGAGGCAGGAAACAATAGTGCACTTAATAAGTAATAAAACAGCAAATTGGCCACAGGGTATAGAGTGTCTTAGTAGATATGTGTATGCTGCAAGTGTTTCATCAGTGATATAGTCTTTATACTGCAGCAAAGGAGAAGCGGGGGCCAGTAGCTGGTCAGCCAGACTGATGTATTGATCACTGTCTCCCTCCCACCTACCACCTTACCTTCATCCCCAAAGTAGAGCACACCAACTCAATAATGGAGCTGAGCTGGTTGCTATGGAAATACATGGCAACCAGTAATAGCATCTCTCCAAAAGAAGCAGATACGCCTGCAGCACTGTAAGGAGGAGGACACATATGCATGAGAGGCAAGTGAGAAAAGACACTTGGACTTGTCGTTAATCCTGCATCTTACAGGACAGACATTTTAATAAACTGATTATGCGGGTTGCACCAACACACAAACACGCGCACTCTCACACAAACTACACCTTCATCATCATCAGCCTGTGTCCCTTTAGTCACCCTTGAAGTCACTTAAGACTGTGATGATGATTTATATATGCATTATGGACTACAGTCACAAACACACACACTCATACTCACTGCTGCAGTTATAATTTGTTGTACAGACAGGCCACATTAACTTAATTTTACAAATGTACAAAAGCATTGCTGAGCTTATTACTGCCTATTCCGACAAAGAACCAACAATTACAGAGGGAACATCAAATGCCTCCAAATAAATGACATACACAAAGCAAACACAAGTTCAAGTATGAAATCAGACATGGATTTACCACATTTCACTCGTCATTTAACTTCCACTGCTCCTTGTTTATTCCGTGAGCCTTACTGATTCTAACCTTCCCCCTATTTGTAATATACCTTCAATAAATTTTGTGGCTGACATGCTCTACTGGAGCAGAATATCAGTGATCAAGACCATACCAGTTTGTGTATCTACAATAATCAGACATTTGCGAGATAACAACTTGAGATAAAGTTATTTGAAATATTAAGAGTAACTTTTTAGAAATCTGACAAATAAATTAAACAAATAATAAAATAAGATAAAACAAAGAGCCTGATCAAAATAAGCATGGCTTTGAGAATTACACATCGTGTCCTCAATATATTTATAAAATGTTATTGCTTTCTCATATTGACTAATGTTGCATTATAAAATCATCACTGATGTCATGAGATGCAGGCCTGCAACTAACAATTATTTTCATAGTCAATTAATCGATTCATCGGTAGATTATTTTCTCGATTAATTGTGTGTCCCAAAACCTAAGATGATGTCCTCAAATGTCTTATTTTACTCACAACCCAAAGATATTCAGTTTACTGTCATAGAGGAGGAAAGAAAAGAGAAAATATGCACATTTACGAAGCTAAAATCAGTGAATTTTGACATTTTTTTTAAAAGATTACTCAAACTGATTAATCAATTATCAAAATAGGTGGCGATCAATTTAATAATCAATTCAATTAACCCATTAATCATTGCAGCTCTAATGAGATGTGAGCATTAATGCCTTTCCATGACCAATTTAGAGATTTATTGTAATAAAAACAGTACACAGTACAATAAAAGCACTTTTTGTGTTTTTGTTTTGCTTTTGTGGGGAACGTGTAAAATGTTATATTGTGATAATTATCACAGCATTATTTAAATATTATATTCATATTTTACAGTATTAATAGTAAAAAGCTAATTATGTGTCACAAACTGTTTAACATAATCATAAAAAACTCAATTGTGACAGATTTTAAACTTTTATTCACTTCCAATTCTACTCACATGCTAACTAAGAACCACAGTTTATTGATACAATAATGCCTGTTCAACAATGGCTTATTATCATAATTACAGAGATTCACCTTACCTCTCAAAGTATTCCTCCTCTTTGATCATCCAGCTGAGCCACATGACCATCAGCTGTTCTTGCTCTGGAGTGCTGGACACAGACACACACACACACAGAGGATAATGCTCACACTCCATATAACAAAGGACAATATTAAATGCCAAATGAAGTAGAGAGGACTTCTGGCAGGCAGCATGAATTGGCAGAAAATCAAAACTCAAGACCACTGTTTGTTGAATCGGGTTTGTGATCCCAAACTCTTTGTGTTTGCTGACTAAAACAAAGACCTGTGAGAGTACGAGTTAATAAGACTAGCTTTATGTACCTGACCAGAGTAGGGAAGGCCAGCAGCTTGCAGAAAGACAGGGAGACAAATCGAACACCGGCAGGAGTGGCCGGGGGCCGACTGGTCATCAACTGCAAGAGCTGCTCTGCCTCTTCATCTGTAGGTCTGTAGAGGGATCACATTACATATATTATCTTTAAGACATGCTGAAAAATTAAACCAATCATTTAAACTAATTCACTCACTGTAGAACATTTTTTTAGTATTTGTACTGGACCAAACAAAGAATTCCAAATTAAAAACAACAAGCAAAAAAACACAAATCCACATCAAAATCATGATCACAAAAGTAGTAAATATCCTCTTTGACCAACCTGAGGCCTGCAATGCCCATGAGGGCACAGTACAGTCGGAGCAGAGCGCTGGCTTTCACCACGTGCTCCTCTCTGAGGCCAGAGTACCCTGAGCCACCCTCCTCTTCCATGTCACCGTCATTGGGCACGTGAGTGCTGCGTGAGCGTGGCAGGATGGCGACCAGCTCCAGCAGCAGCTGTCTGCGCATCTGCCACAGGACTGAGCTGCTTTCTCTCTTTCGCTGGCAGTACAAAGAAAGAGTAAAGGCATGATGAGGCGTGTAGGTGAGGTATATAGGTGTGTGTGTATGATGAGATTTTTTTCAAATGCACTACCTTTACTCTTTTAATCCAAGTTATGTATCTATATTTATAGGCCTAAATATTGCTAGCAAAAACAGCTGTTTTTTTAAATTTCAAACTTGTAACGATATAAACACCTGTTTCTTGTGCCAATAAAGCCCTTTTGAATTTGATGAGTCACCTGCTGCGCCTTTATCCAAGTGCTTACATCAAGGCTCCAGCCGGTGAATGTGTTGGGATTTTTGTATGATGAATTACAAACAATTGAATTGATTAACAAAACTGTCATCAATGAAAGTGAGGACATTTTTGTCAGTCCTCACTATTTCAAAGGACAGTTTAAAGGCTAAGACATTTGAATTAGATTAGGTTAACAGAGGCAGTAGTGTAGGTCGTGGTGCACAGGCACAAGTGAAATAATATGAAATTCCTCTAAATATAAACATAACACAAATAGTGTGTGTGTGTGTATGTGTGTGTGTGTCTGTGTGTAACTGAACTGCATTTAATGGATTACAGAATAAGGCCCCTCACCTGCTGTCCGTTGCGAATGAACATGCTGAACCAGGTGCGCACTTTGCTGTTGGTACCCAGCAGTAGACCGCTCACGTAAGAGACCAGGGGACTGACCGCCTCATCTGCTGTATCTGGTTTATAGTCCAGAGTCAAGGCCACACCCAGACCAGGCAGGTGACACTCCTCTACCTGGGAATACACAAAATAAACACAGGAAAATATATAGTCATATTAGTAAATTATTTTGATGGCATATGTTTTTGTTGAAAAGAGAAAAAGAAGACACTCCTCCTGAAAACTGGTGGTGTCTACATGTTGTTCTACAACCCATGGTGATGTCAGTGTCTTATTTTGTCTGACCAGTGGACAACTCAAAACTGTTCTTGAAAAATGTATCAAACAAAAAACTGATTATCAAAATACCCGCTGATTAATTTTTTTGATGATGGACTAATTATTTCAGCTCTACTATATATATATATAATTTAGCATCACTTGTCCCTGCATGTTATTTGCTGTTTCGATGGACCTCAGGACATTTTTCTGGTCTGAGTAAAGAGTCCTGCTGATGCATCCTTCAGCAAGGCTATGAATTTCTACTACGTCCTGGGGGCTCGTTCGATACCTGACCTTGTGCTGTAACCTTCTTGGGAGCAGGGAGGAAAGCGAGAAGACAAATTTCTCCCTTCAGGGATCGTATCACCAAGTGTATCACAACATAAATCAGTAAAGACAAAGATCCCCTGTGTCTCTAACCTTTATGGAGTCAAGTGGACTATAACAGAAAAATAGCAAATCCTCACAATTAAGAAGCAGAACCAGACAATAGTGGCATTTTTGCTTAAAAAATTAATTATAAAATTATCAGCGTTGCTTTCATTCAATTTCTGTCCACTGATTAATTGACTAATTGTTTCAGATCTTCTTAATTAACACAGCTGTGTAAGATGTGCAATTAATGTGTTGTCACAAATATATTTTGATTTCAACATTATAAAGTTAGGGTTTATGACACCTCTTATGTTAAATCTGCTATAACTGTTTGTTTGTTGTTGTTGTTTTTTGACTAATTGAGGGCAGTGGGAAAAACTTGTGAACACAAAACTGGCATATCATTGTCTTTTAAGTGAATGCAGCAGTGATGAATTCTCCCATTTGAAACAGATCAAGGTTTGGACTAAGTGATTCTGCTGTTAGTTTGGACTGCTGCTGTGATTGTATTAATAGTGTAACTGACCACCATAGCTCTGATGTTGAGGGCCTGTGAGGGGTTCATCTGACATAGCTGCCTCAGGGCCTCAGTCCTACGTCGACCACCCACGCTCTCCTCATCCTGACGCTCTCCATTCTTGATCAACCCTCGACAAACTGTGAAGACACACATGCAGATTCAAGTCAACACACAGCATAGAACACCCTTAAAAAAACATTTGGACCATTGAATTTCCAGAACTTTCACATTTTAATGCTTTGAATGGTGATGTGTTGCCTATTAACAACATGCTTACTGAATTTGACTTTCCCACAAGGGGATATACTATACAATCAATAGATTTGAATGATCTATGTCATGTTTGTTTAATGTCATCCTTGTCTAAAGGTCTCCTTGTTTTCTGTACATCACTAACAGACAGTAACACTGTCATTTCTCCAATGTCATGGCTAAGTCATATTCCTCCATAAACTGTAGAATCATGACTCATTTATTTGCCTGTAAATAAGATTTAACAGCCATCAGAAGGCAGCATTTCCACAGCCTTATCTCATTTCCCTTGTACTTTTCCACAGCTGACACTTTAAAAGGCAAACGGTTTATGGTTGGCTAAGATTATGACATGCACTTTTCTTTTGTGGCACTTGTGGATTATTTCACACAACGCTATAAAAGAGCGAGTGGAGTTAGGTCTGGTTACCAGCTCATGTTCAATATGACAGACCTTGATGCTTCTAGACAGAGCCATTTTCCACTCTTCACCCTAAGATCAATTCATTTCACTTTCAATTCAATGAAACAAGGTCTCTTCCTATTACAGAGCCAAAAGGACTCCTTGATGCTGATTGCTGTATAGCACACACAAAAGTTAGTGACTTAGCCCTGACCCTCTGTGTGATAAGGAGACACTGGTGACAGTGGGCATTTTCTTATAATGCGTCTCTCAAAACACACAGTACAGTCTGTGAGCCAGAGAGAGACAATAATGTTTATCATCAATCAAAGACAAATACAAACACCCTTGGGGCAGCGGCACGGCTAGAATTAAAGGGGAAACCACTAAACTCAGAAAGGAAACAGGATAGCAAATAAATAGCAAACTGTTTATACTTATAATGAAGCTATCACAGAAAGCTTCTGTGGTAATTTAAATCAAATCCCTCTTTCTGCCACAGCAGGTACACTCGCTAACCATATGAAGCTAGTACTGGCAATTAACCAGCCACTCTATCTCACATTATCAGCTGACAGCATGTGCAGTGTTGTGAGACAGATGAATTACCTTCATTGAAGCTGTCAGGGACATTGGCAACCAGTAGACACAAAAACCAGTCTCCGTTGCGGACGTGAAGCAAAGCCTCCGCAACATCCACAATGGGCAGCAAGGAGGGCAGCTCTAAGAAGAAAAAACACACACACACATACACATTCTAGACAACAATTTGTCAACTGCAGAGGACAATAACACTGAAGTGGATTATTTTCTAGCTTGCTTTATAGAAATATTAGGTTGTTTTTCATAATATAGAGCTAATGTGTGCTCATATCTATTTTCCCCTGGCAATAAAGCTGTCGATTTTGTTGCAATTTATTATATATATTCTTTATCCAAACAACTTTTGTTTTTGTTTTTTTTACAACTGCACAAAAGTAGTAGTGCACTAACATTTTGGATATGGCACACTGCTGTTGCGTGACAGATCCTGCAGCACAAAAACTGATAGCATACGACATGCAAAAGGTGCTCTTACCTTAAAAAAGTTCAGCATATCGCGTGACTGACTATTTCACTTTTCACAAGCATTATTTGTAACAGCCCATAAATATTTTCAAAAATGTTCTGAACTCATTCAGGTCAGTCTTATAAATCTCTAGAGATGCAAAACCATAAATGCCCACAATAACACGTGCCACACAAAGGAGACTGCTTTTGGGCCGGATGAATTTAGCATCATGTCACAAACATGACTGAGTGAATCTTGCACATGTCACCTGTGTTCCTGAGGGCATTCTGGATCCTATAATTCTCATTCTTGCAATGAGCACATTTATGTGCAAAGGTCATTGTTTTTGACATCACCCCACTTCCACAGCATCTCTTGGTAAAAAACTATTAAACAGATGAAAGGAGTTGGGTACCTGCTTGTAAAATGCAGAGGACATCAGCGACCTCTTCCAGGTAAACAGGGCTTTCAAAGAGTTCAGAAGACTTGAGGAAAAACTCTCCATTTGAGTCTGCCACCTGAGAAACAAGAGAAACAGACTGTGTGGATCAATCATCCTATTAGGTAAAGATAAAAGTCCTTAAGGACAACCGCAGTACAAAAAAATATCTAATTTATCTGTTAATGTGAGAGCAGCTGCAAGACATTTGGGAATAATTTCTGATGCCAACTTAAACTTTGATGAACAAGTAAAGGAAGCTGTGCAATCTTGTTTCTTACATCCAAAACCCACTTCCACAAGTAAGATATTTTAAATCATTCAGTACTTTGTACTAACTTATTCATGCTTTAATTTCTTTATATCTAGACAGCACTGTCTCTTTATATTCAAGCATGAGCCACATCTCTGTATTATACAAAAGGCAGCAGTGTGTGTCGTGGGGCATCTTGTTATTCTTTTCATAAGAATAATGCTTGCAAGTGCCATTTATGCTAAGTTCATTCATGCTGTCAGTGTCCTTTGATTTCGTGACTTCTGTGGCGACCTGTGACTGTACCTTATTCATGATGGCCAACAGTTCACTGAGGGTCAGACGGAGTCTTCTGAGGGGATCACTGTGTTCAAACTCTAGGGTCAGGCCATGCTGTAGCTGTGACACCAGGATGCTTTCTCCGTTAGAGCCACCTGCCTTGTGCCTGGCAGAAGAGACCACACATTGTGTATACTGATAAAATGAACACCGCATGGGATTTTGGAGAGTAGTGATCAGTTGTAGTGCATGTTTACTGAGCTTCTAACCATTAAATACAGAAGCAGTTTATTCTAATCATTACCAGACTGTGAAAATAATCACGTGTAAGTCATCTATACCTGAGCTGCTGCTCTTTTCGTGCATCCTGCTCCAAGGCATGAAAGTCCACAGACAAAAGTGCTACAATGGAGTTGACAGCTTCCACTCCAGAGAGCAGACGCAGGATGAGCTTCTTGTCCTGTGCCCAGGACTGGCTTTGATCAGCTGGAGCACATAAAGCCATCCTCACCAGGCAGGGCAGCAGCAGCCTCAGCTCAGGGTCACTTAGGGCAGCCAGGCGCACCACATCCACCTTCTGCATGGCTTCAAAAGCATAGGGGCTGACAAACTGTAGCCCTGCGCTGTCTGCCATGTCTCCACAAATAAGCCTCGAAGAGACAGGCAAAACAGACAATTTAAATTACTGAATCGGAAGCAAATAAAGAAGACAGCCTTCTAGTGTGGGCATCTTGTAGGGCATGAGCACATGCGCTGACTGAAGGATAAAAACAACACTACATAAACTCAACAAAAACTACAGAAAGTCAAGCTGTGTACAGCTGATAGTTAACGGTAGCCACAAAGTGGCAATACATTCATTTCTTCATTTGCTAAGGCTAGCGTTGCTAAATCTTATGTTTATGAGTCATGTGTTTGTGGTTAAATTGTCTAGTTAAATGTTTGGTTAGTTCAATATGATGTTGAGGTTGTTGTCATAATGATAACGTTACAAACAAAACAAGGTAAACTCGCTGATAACTAGCGGTGATGCTAATGTTAGTGGTGCTAATGCTAGCTACCTAATACCGGCGGAGATTAGATATAGTTAACTTTCATTAACATGGGATTTTCTTAACGTTGCCCCAAGTGAAAACATTATCTCGCTTCATAACTAACACTCTGAAATGTTTGATATGTGTATTTTAAAGCACGATAAATATCAGAAGATACAGCTAACCTAGACTTCTAACGCAAGCTAAAAGCTAACTTCCAGCGGCTAACACTACCGTATACTATCTCCGTTGCTTTTAAAGCGGCTCTTAGCATGCTACCAGCCGGCTAGGCTAAGCTAACTTAGTCAGACAATAATACTCGCAGCATGTACTGTCTGGTCCGTCTCTGCCGAGTAAACATTCAGTGCAAATACAATAATTCATGAAGAATCATCTTACCTCACTTATTAGGATGATAGTTAGTCTTTAAAGAGAGAAATTTCAGCATGGAGGCCCTCAGACCTCGGACTCGGTTGTGCACCGTCAGCCCTCTAACGTTATAGGGGAGTCGTAAGCCAATGACAGAGAAAGAAGCTTGTCCTAGCTGCTGCCGGTAGGTTTATGGAAATATCTTTGTATCTTTTTTTAACGCCCTATTATGCTTTCCGCATATCCACTTATATATTAGCCTTATCTACATTGATTACTATGTCAGTGTGACAGTGAAATTGGAGGTGTAGTCAGCAGCGTGTAGCAGCGCTGACTGACTGAAGCACTGACAGTGACTGGAGGCAGTACGATCCTCCAGACCTGCCCAGACTGCAGGCAGTGCTGTGGCAAACATGGGCTGGGCTCATACTGACACATTAATATGAAGATGATGGAAATCTCATTTCTTTTGCAAATCAAAGCTGTGGTTTCAGCTTCTTTTCTTCAGTTGGTCGGCTCCAGTGGACTAATAGTGACACCAAGACTCCATGTGAGACATTACTGAAAAGGAGCAGATTTACCTGAGCACTGCACGCAGACCACGAGTGTATGAAATTACCTCCCATTTCTAAACAGTTTCTCCATCACTGATCATGAATGGAAAATAGAAAGTGTGCATACCCATCAATATTTTCTCCAAGATCTTCATTTATCTTATTTCCAAGCTGCAGAAATGAATATATTTGGATAACACAACAACAAATGTCATTATGAATATGATGCAATCTAAAAGTAGCTTATCTAAATGAACCCACATAAAGATTTAACGTTGCATGGCTTACTTGGTTTTACAGTTATGGAAGAGGCCATGACCAAACATCCCAGGTAGTTCTTGCCAATATGGATATTTTATCAATATTGTAATATGAGACTAGATATCATCTGAGATTTAGGATATTATTATATCACAACATTAGTACATTTCTGAATTTACCAGATTATTCTATTATTTGCTTTTAACCCACATTACTTATTACTTATCAAAATCACCTTGTATTAATATTTTTATTAATATTGTAACAATACTGATAAATATCAAGAGGTATCAGTTCAAAAATAGTGTGATATTAAATTTTATCCATATCGCTCAGCGATCCCAAGTGTGTGTCAATTTGTAGCCATTTAGATTTCTCTCTGAAATGATGTAGACTTTTACCTTCCCAGTCACTGACATGTCATCAGTGTGAATTCCACTACATTTTCAAGGGCACATTGACAGCACTTGCTGAGGGATGAAGGCAAACAGAGCAGGACCTCTGTGTATTCAAAGGCTGCTGACAGCCAGGAAAAATGCAGAAAATTCTCAAAAGAAAGAATTGCCAGCTGCTACTACGATGACCCCAGGGCAATTCAGCAATTTACAAGTAAGATATCTGACTCAAATTATTATGCAGGGTTATTCCAATGCCTTTGCCACTTGTGACTGGAGCGTGGTAACAAGCTTGCAGACCTACTGTACAGTAGAAGCAGATGGTTACTGCAAACAACCATGATTCCCCAGAAAGAAAACATGGCACTGGTCTGAAAATTAATTTTTAGGGTTTTATTAAATATTGAATGTATTTATCTACACTCAAAAGAAGACCAAATACATTTTGATGGTCAAATTTTTCAAGCCAACAAATATTGGCAAATATGCAAGGTAAAGAGCAATACCAATGGATTTTCAATAGTCAAAGTACAGTTTCCCTCTGAACAGTAGAAATCCAGACAGTAGATCTTCCTTTGTGCACAAACACTGCATATCCAATGGGCAGCCATCCGTAGCTGGTTAAAGTTCATTTACACCACACATTTACTTTCACACTGAAGTAAAATGGGATTGGTCTAAATGTATCCATAACCAATCAGAAGTGGTGCCAAAAGAGCCAGACCTCAGCCAATCAGAGTGAGGAGAGGTATAGTAAACTAAAGGGATGTGCTGAAAAGGACACTGCATGTTTGCCATTAAGACAACTGTTCTCACATTCTAGCTCTCGTTTTTATTTCTCCCCTATATATATATATATAAAAAAAGTTCAAACCTGAGGTCAGCTACCTCCAAGAGATGCCAATAGTTCTCCTTCCACTCCACTATTGGTGTCCTTGTCCAATTGCACATCACAGTCCCCCTCCCCAAAGCAATAAACACAAGCACAGGAAAATAAGTTGACGCACTTTATTCCTAAAACAGAAGCCACACCACCAACTGCTGGCATGGCATTCATATATAATTATTTATATATATTGCCGTTTGGTTTTTGTGTCTAAATGTGTGGTATAAAATACTATATACAACAATGTACCTCTTTATTTGAACACAGTGAAGTTCATTGCTGTACAAGTCCTCTGTAGCTACAGCTTTGCTGTAAGTCCTTCATGCTCAAAGGCATGGAACATAATTCTCCACTCTAATTCTTCTGTACATTGTGACAATACAAATATTCTGTCTCCATTACAAAAAATAATACTCTAAAAGCAACCTACTGGGACTTTATTTAATTTTTATGGGATTTTTTTCCTGGTTGTTTTTTTAATTAAGACGATTACATATATCTTAGACCAATTGCTTTAAAGCAGGAAGGTGATATAAACCTTCTCCATTTTTTATATATAAAAGAGGTTAAGAAATAAGACAAATTATACATTTAAAAACTTACAATAAATAAGATAGATGCAGGCATTTCATTTGGATACTATTTCATCCAAAGGAATAAAAAGGAATTTCAGGTCTTAAAACCATAGATCCATTCTTGAGTTTTTTCCTTGATCAAATATGTCCCTTTTCTTCCAATAACTTTACAGATAGACTCGTCTCTTCGATACAGACTGGCCAGTGACTGCTGCCATGCTACATACCATGACAACCAATCTGTCATTCTCTCACGTTCATTAACTTCTGGTTTCCCCCTCTTCTTCATTCCCTTGTCTCTATGTGCATGTCTCTGAATCACAGGGACAGGACTGTCTCAACCAGTAACAGCCACGGGGGGGGAGGACAGGACCGCCTCAGCTTAGAACAGCCGCCTAAATTCCCATCTCGGTGCAGGATCCAGCTTCGTACTCTGGTCTGGTTCTTCAGTCTTGATGAAACCCCCTTTGGAGTTGTCGCTTTTCCTCTTCTCTGAAATGTTTCCCCTCACACCCCTCCCCCCCTGTAAATCTTGGTTACAACATGTTCATGATGAAGTTGTACATCTGGTTGAGCACCACAAAGTGAATGGGTAGACATGATCGTCGGTCCTGTGTGGCCGGGTCACACGTCAGCCAGGAGAGGGCGTTGTACTGCTCCAGCACAAATCTGTTGAAGCGAAACACATACAGTTGCTCTTACATTTGGAGATGTTTATAGGTTGACACACTGGGTAAAAAAAATATTAAAAGCAGGATTTTATTTTTTAATATTATCTAATCCTGGGCTATAATTTAAGTCCACATAAAGCATGTTACAAATACATGTTTATCCCTTGTATATTGTCATCATTTGTATTAAAATAAATTTAATCTGATTAAAATCTGAAAATACAAAAATCCCCCTGAAAACACAGTAAGGCAGTAACAGTATTTTGTGGCAGATGTGTTGTGGAGTTGTTTACCTGAGTACATCTGAGGTCTGATTGGAGTCGAGGGGGTGGGAGTGTTTGCTGTGCAGTAGTTCATCTGATTGCACTGAAGACACATGGAGGTGCAAAGAGGCCTGAGGGAGGGAGCACAGGGGGAAGAGGTGGTGTCAACGGCATTATAATGAAGTTATTAACCTTTTATTACATCTCATTCAAATAATTATAGCTCTCTTCAGAGAGCACTGACAGCAGCAGAGAGTCTGTAGCCAATTCCATCAAACCTCTGAAGGGTTTGTTTTTTTGTATGTACCATTTTGGGTTAAATATACTGCAAAAACACTTGCAGAAGTGGAGTCACATTAGCAAAAAATCCTGCTACAGAACAGATTTTCAGTTCATTAATGGCTTACATGTTGACTGCACTTCTAAAGGACAGTTGTGGTTTTATGGGGAATTGCATGCTGGACTTTTTCTTGGCAAGGAGAAGTGGTGAGCAGGTTTCCAGGCAATCAGAAGAGACTCCAGGAAGTTAGTGCATCCAGCAGAGAAACGGTCCACCATATAACTCCCCATAAAACCACATATGTGTCATTTTAACACTTCTGTTTTTGTGCATATTGAACCAACAAGATAGAACATGTTAATTAGTTAGCTTAGGCAGATTCTGTTATCTTCAAACAGAGCCACGCCAGCTGTTTCCTCCTGTTTCCAGTCTTTATGCTATGCTAATCAAATGCTGGCTGTGGCTTCATATTTAACTCACAGACATGAAAGTGGTATCTATCCTCCAATCTAACTCTCAGCAAGAAAGCATTTACCCAACATGTTGAACTATTCCATTTAAGGAAAAGTAATTAATATCCGTACAGTTTGTCTTTGTTGTATCCTAATGTCTCTTAATTGTTCTTCCTAGTTGTCTTGTTCAACCATGAAAAGAACATTTATTTTTCGCTGTGCACTTGTGTAAAAAAAAAAAAGGCAGCACTAAAAGAACCTCATTAAATAAACACGAGGAAGGTACCTTGAGGAAGAGTGGACACTGGTTCTGAGCCTGCGGACAGGCTGACCAGAACCAGTCGGGTAGCGGGCCGGCTTTAGCCGTGGAGACAAAGTAGCCGAGGGCCAGAGGCTGCTGCAGGAGGTTAGGAACCTCTTCATGAGACTCCATGCGGTCCGTACTCTGACCCTGCAAAAAAGGTAAAAAGTCAAGGTTAACACTGTTTCTTGAGACTCTGTCTCAGGTAACTCTGTCACAACATGTAAGACCTTTTATTTGTCATTGTATGTATAACATGAAATTATGTTTGGTAATTCTCAAGAGACCAGCAGCAATCGAAACAAGAAAAAGAATAAAAACAACAATAATAGGATAAAAATAAGAGTAGAACAATAAAAACCCCCACAAATAATAGGATAAAAACAAGAATGATAGGATAGAATTAAGAGTAAAACAATAAAAAAAACAGAATATTAAGATAAAACTGAGAGTAAAAGGATAAAAAACACAAATAACAGGATAAAAACCAGAGTTAAAGGATAAAACAAAAACAAAAACACAAATAACAGGATAAAAACATGAATAATAGGATAAAAAACAGAGTAAAAGGATAAAAATACAAGTAACAGGATAAAAATCAGAGTTAAAGGATAAAAAAAACACAAATAACAGGATAAAAAAAACAGGAATAATAGGATAAAAACAAGAACGCTACAATCTACTGCATCAATATAATACATAAAAGCATGATAGCACATTTTTTTGCCAGACTATACAATCAGACATCATATATGATGTTGCTATGTTGCGTACAGAGGAATGCTGGACACAAGGTGTGAAGTCAATCAAAGGCTACACCCACCCACCCGCCCGCCCTGACCTGTATGCATGTACATGTTGTCTCACCTTACTGCCATCCCCTCCGTGGTGGTAATGAGAGCCAGGGGAGTGTACTGGTGAAGTGGTGGGCGAGATGTTGATGATGTCTGGGTCCACCAACTC
>JAJHUR010073831.1:0-10151 GCA_027495735.1 Lutjanus campechanus
CACGTCGACGTGGCTCCTCTGTCCTGAAAACATCAAACAGAAATGAGTCCAGTCTCTGTAATATCTGACATCAGCTGCATGTAGCCACTTTTTCACTTTTGTTTTAGTTTCAATACCTTTATCAGCACACCCAGGGGTGCCAGCTCACTCCTGAGGGTGTCGCAGGCTTTGAGGAGGGGGACTCTCTCTGGGTATAGTCCAGGTTTGCTGGGGGATCCAGCGGCTGGACCTTCCTGACGAGCGAGCGCGAACGCTCGAACTTCACTTCTGAAGCGAGTCAGCTGCTCCACGACGCCCTCCAGACTCCCATCATGACTCAGCGCACCAGACTCCTGCACAAGATGCCAATAATCAAATGTTTCTGATTGGAAAAACTCTGATCATGTTCTCCACACATCCCAATCCTTATACAAACACTGAGTGTATCTACTGACATGTGTCTACTGTTCTCCCTCCATTACTGTATTAGAAACACAGAACTGAGCCACACACACCATCCTGCTGCCTGTTTGTCTGTGTGTTCTCAGTGAGTTCTGACCTGACTGTGCAGCAGATCGATTCCAAACACGTCCAGGACGTCTCTGATGTAGCTGAGCATCGCTGCAAACACTGCAGGACTCCGAGCTGCTCCATCGCTCTGAAGAGACACAACACACACACACACAGGAGCTCAGGGTTCAATGTTTCTCTTCAGTCATTCACTGACAGCTTTGAACTGACCAACATCTGTAAGCACTCACATCTGGAGCCTCATTGTATTTGTGCAAGAAACTGTGACTGAAATCTAAACCTCTGAATCTTTTCAGTTTTTGTTCTGTTACTGGTAAAGGCTGGTTGTAAACACTTAATCCCAGCAGCCTGAGCTGTGTGGTCACACACAGGGATTTACCTTAGAAACAGGCTGCAGTTGGCAGTTTCCATGATAGACCAGGTTCATCACAGCACTGATGGCTCTCGGGGTGTCGAAGTCTTCTGCCAGAGCTGTCGCCACACTGGATTTAGTCTCAGCCAGCCTGAAGACACACAACAAGACAGGTTCTCCCAGTCAGCTGAAACACAACTAGAATAATAATGTTCCACAGAGACAAAACTTTAAAGCAGTCCTCATCAGATGGCTGTCTGCAGGCCGGTAAAGTCCTTTGTGGTCTTTTATGTCACTTTTGTTGCATCTTTTGCGTCACTTTCATCTTGTTGCGTCTTTTATTTCGTTTATGCCTTGTTTACGATGTTTTCATCTCATTACGTCTTTTGCATCGTTTTTATCTTGTTGCATCCTTTACGTTGCTTTCGTCTTGTTACGTCTCTTATGTTGGTTTTGCCTTGTTGAATCTTTTGCATGGATTTCATTTTGTTCCGTCCTTTGCCTCACTTTCACCTTTATTGCATCTTTTATGTTGTTTTCATCTTGTTGCATCTTTTGTCATTTTCATCTTGTTGCATGTTTTGCACCGTTTTCAACTTGTTGCATCTTTTATGCTGTTCTTGTCCCATTTGTGGCATTTGTGAAGTGGAAAAATTCCTGCCACTGCTGATGCAACCTGAACACTTCCTTTAACATTAAAAGTATTTAACTGAAGAAACAAAAGTTTATTTTTATTTTGACATAGTCACGGGAAATTCTATGTGTGTGTCAGTGAACTTAGCTCTTAGTGGTTCTGTTAATCAAAAGTGCATCTACAAAATAAGAGAAGTCATTTTTGGCATTGTTTGACAGTAAATCAGTTTGAAATATTGCAGAGTTTAATGAAACAGTCAGGAGCAGCCACAGTGAGCAGTAGGTAACAGGCTGAACACCTTAGCAAGGTAACCAGCTCCTTTCACTGTGTGCTGCCGTTCACAGACTCGTGTCGTGTGCAGCATGAAGTCAGATCACGGCTGTTCACAGAAAGATGGAAAAGGCCAATTCCTGCCTGACTTCTTCATTAAAAACCTTAAGTATGGCACTGTTCACACTGATATCGGCTAATAAAAATAACACGAAGACAGTGAAAATATATTCAACAATAATCGGCTCATTATGTCTAAATATGTTTTTTTTAAATTATCTGCCCCCATGGTGTCTGTTTTGAAAAATTCTGGCCCCCGAACAAATGCGCTTATTGACCTCTGCTTTAAAGTGATGCAAAATGCAAGCCAACACATAAATGATGCGTTCTGAACATCCAGCTGCTGTTTGAAAACTGCTGATGAATTCAAGCCGAGTAGGCGGGTTATTTTCGGCGCTGCAGGGCAAAACGTTCCATAATAACCTTTAAGCATAATGAAATTCAAGTGGTGTGAGAAAAAAAGAAATGTCTTGGGTTTACTCTCACACAGAAAAGAGAGCACGAGCTGAGAACAGAAACTGACTGAAGTGATGAGACTGTGTTCCTACCTCTCCCAGAGAAAAGCCTCCTGTACAGGTGAGCACTGCAGCTGACCCTTCATGTAGGCCTGAGCATCATGCATGAAGGTGGAGATGGTTCCCAGGGAGGTGCGAGCCTCCAACATGCTGCTGTCACTGTAGTCGATGGCTGTGGAGACAGAAACGTTGTTCTGTCCACTGCTGAACACTAAACATCTGGCTGCAATCAATGTGTCAAACTACACATCTGCTTCAAATGATGAATTAATGTTGCTTTTACATTATGAGGTTATAAAAATGTATTTAAACCAATATAGTAATGATTAAATGTGCATATTTGTTTCCTGTCCTCTATGAATACATTTTATTTATACTGATTAAATGTATTTTAATTATTTGATGTCCTGATATGTCTTCATATCACCCTGCATGGGCAAAATCATGTGATCGACAAGTATTAGTGTCATACATGAGAAATAAATAAGAGGAGGGGTTTCTTTCCTTTTTTCATTTTTAGAATAAAGTTGAAACGTCAAAAATAAAACTGAAATACCATTTTGACTTTATTCTCCACATTTCCGACTTAATTTTCAAAATGCAGAAAAAAGGATTCATTTTTATCTTGTGTCTGGCACTAATGCATTTCAGCATTTTCTAATTTTATTCTCGACACTTTGACTTTTATTCTCAACGTTTCAGTGTTATTCTTGACATTTTTATTCTCAACATTTCACCTATTATTTTCAACATTTCATCTTTAAAAAACATCTTGCTATTCTAAATTTTTTTCATCTTATGCTTGGCCCTAATGCTCTTCCATCTTCAGTTTGATGCAAACCAAGACTTTCATTTAAAAAAAAAGCCACTTTATCATTTTTCCCACCTGATCTGTATTTGGTCAAGAGACAAAACATCCGGAATTCATTAGCAGAGTATAACTGCAGGAAATCCTGATGGAAGATAACAAACACAGGAGAATTATTTTCATCAAATTCAACATAGAACATGGGAGATTTATTTAGTTCTGTGTTCTTTCATGGTGACTTTACCTTGATGGTGATGTAGTTCTTTAAAGATTTAGACATTTTCTCTGCACTACCTTTTAGATGTAAGTGCCCTTAAACGAGAACAACCAATCAGAAACACAAATATTAAAATGTGCAATGTGTAGAGAGGCAACAACATGACTTGACATGTGCAGAGCTGTGCAGCAGAGGACAGGGATACACAACCACAAGACATTCATTTGGTTCCAGTGTGATTAATGAGAACTTTTGGAGGATGTACCTGAGTGGAGGAAGTAGTTGGCCCACTGTCCACACTGGTGATATGCTTCACTCTGAGCCACCTCGTTCTCATGGTGAGGAAAGGCCAGGTCGATCCCTCCAGAGTGGATATCCAGCTGACTGCCAAACACTGAGCTGAGAGCAGCACACAGACAACAACACTGTAGACTGAAGAGCATGCAGCGTCATTATTCAGCAATCTATTAATTATTCACATGGACTGACGCGCCTGTAAAACTCTGTTGATCTCTTACAAAAGCACATTTTGTCTGAACATCAGAAAGATCAAAAAAGCTGACAGGTTGCTGTAAACCCAAACCTCGCAATGGTGGAGCATTCAATATGCCAGCCGGGTCTTCCTCTGCCCCACGGAGAGTCCCAGTGCGGCTCCTGAGGTTTGGACGGCTTCCAAAGTGCAAAATCCCTCGCGTCTCGTTTATTTGCGCTGCCTGGAGAACAATGCAGTTTGTTGTCAGTTAGTAAAGGTACCAGAGTCTGATTAATACAGAACAAGCACACTTCAGAACATTTACTGGCACACTGAAACTTGGGCAAAAATCTGATTAACAATAAAGAAAATTAGAGAAAATTAAACAGCTGCAGAGAATACATTCTGTCATTAATAATCTGAGATTTTCTTCTTTTAGGGGGAAATATTCACACCACAATATCTCCAAAAAAATAATTTTCTTAAGTGACACACATCTGTCCTTTAATGTGACAAAATGACTGACAGAAACTCTTACCAGGTTCTCCCTGAGAATCCACAGCTCCCCCAAACTTTCCATATCGATCACCAATGGACTGGATGTCAAAATACACATCACCTGTAAACAAGGCACGTGACACAAGTTGACTCAGGTACTGTGGTGATGCAGCTGTTATTCTAGAAAGAGAAATGACAGTCGTGAGCTAAATATTCACCTTCTTTTGTGGCGTAAGCGTGTCCATTCTGAATGATCCTCTCAATAAAGGCGACGATATGGTGAACATTGTCAGTGACTCTTAAATACACTGCAGGAGGAATCACCTCAAGTACAATGACAGAACACAAAGACATGTTTATAGATGCAGAATTTACCATTAATCTCTTTAATGAATTAAGACAGTAGCTGTGATCTATCACTCACCTTTAATGACAACATATCCCTCTTGAATTCGTCCTCATACTTTCTGCTTATGACAGTCGAGGAAACATTTTCCTGTAAAACAAATTAAACAGATTTTCTGGTTTCAACAATTTAAATAAAAGCAGCAGTCAGATGAATCAGTGGTTCGTACGCTCTGGTCGTCTCACCTCCCAACTTCTTTTGATGATCTTGTCATCTATGTCAGTGATGACCATAGCGTGGATGACAGTGATTCCAAACACCTTGGTCAGAATCCTCTGCAGGATGTCAAACCTGACGTAAGAGCTGGGACAAGACACACGTCGGTCAGAGCAGCAGACCTTCTTCACAACAGTCACACACATTGATGTAGATAAAGTAGGGTTTATATCAGTACCATGCGTGACCCAGGTGGGCATGGTCGTACACGGTGGGTCCACAGCTGTACCTGAGACACAACACATCAACAACACTGTGTTATTATCCTGCTATGAATGTATACAGTGTACACGAGTCATTTAACTATATTCCTTACCATGTAGCTACTCCCTCTCTTGCCAGAATAAGAGGCTCTCTCTGTCTGGTCAGGCTGTTGTACGTCTTCAGACCTGTGTCAAACCCGCAGGGTCTCACCCATGTCTTCCCTGAGACACCGCTACAGGACCCAGTCAGTCTGGTTTTGACTGACTGAGCAGTACGGAAGACCTTTACCCTCTGTAACAGTGACCTGACCGAGCACCTCCACATACTGAAACCTTACTACGGTATGTATGAAGCAGCGTGCGCACTGCTAGCTTAGGCTAGCTCCTCCACTCGCACATTATAGTACACACTGCGAGTAAGTTATCTATGTCAGCACATTAACAGAAATGTTAGCAAATACAACAACAGGCTACCCGCTGTTTCACTTTACACGCGCGTCCCTGTCCTTGTGCCTAGATGGGAACCCTACATTTGAGAAACTCTCGCGATATTTGTACTATTTGTTTCTTCATATTGCTCGTTGTGCGAACAAATTATGTTTTATAATGTGATAACGCTGTGGTTAGCTTCACCTCTGCGTAGGTTTATGCACAACACTTGGATAGGGTTCGGGAAAGATGATTTGAGTAAACAAAAAAATCACTCTCGCGGGATATTTTGCGGGTCTGGTGGGTTCACACCCCCTCTGCACATCTCGCGAGAACGTGATAGCGGAAGTGTAGAGACGTATCATGTGACTTGCTCTTGCTGGTACTGTGCTTGAGTAGCTATGTCAAAATAATTGCAATTACAAGAGGACGGTATAGAAGAAGCTCTGGGGTTATCGTGAAGGGACTTTAGAAGATGCAGAACGTGATTAACACAGTGAAGGGAACCGCTCTGGGAGTGGCCGAGTTCCTCACTCCTGTGCTGAAGGTAAACTAACACTAACAGCAGCTAGCTTGTTGATAGGTGGTGGCTACTGTGACATGTCAGAAACACATGAACAGCAGCTTACAGCAGTATGAGTCACGATATTCATGGTTGTTAGTGTCATTTAAAACCTTAATTCGATATAAGCTAATAGACCTACTGGTGCATTCATGAATACATATGCACAGCTGTGGTGGATGCGCAGTACTTGTGTTTACAGCTGGATGTTCATGGTCCTGACACAGTTTTGGTTTTGTTATTAATGACAGGAATCAAAGTTCAAAGAGACTGGAGTCATCACACCAGAGGAGGTGGGAACACACTTTAAAAACATATCTATACATTTGGTTTGTGTGTTTTATGATCTCATGCAAAAAAAATGTAAATCACACAGCTTGTGGTTCATACTTGTCCTCTTTTTGTATTTTAGTTTGTAGCAGCTGGAGATCACTTGGTTCACCACTGTCCCACATGGAAATGGTGAGTGTTTACTTAATGCAAGGACCCCTTACAAGACAGAAAGTATTCCATGTTTGTCCATTGCCATTGTCCGTAGCCTGTTTTTACATGAATTATGTGAAAGAACCGCATAAGAAAAATGTATCTAAAAGATATTAGACATGTATAAAAACTATTTGGACCATGTCAACACAGGATACCCATGTAGAGAGAGCTTCCTTATTGGGAGCAAGATTTCTAGATATTTATTAAGTTGTTTTATAATTAAAATATTATTCGTTGAACTGTGAATCCTTTTTTAAGAAAATAAATGCTAAATAAATAAACCCCTGGGGTCCTGGGACCCTTATTGTAGAGCCACTGACACAAGCTATTTGAACTCCTGTTTGTCAGATCCCATTGTGTGAAATGTGATTATCAGCTCCTGGATGTGTGATTGATTTTTGGGACAGTGGTCACATGAAGAAGGAGTTCACATGTCAACTTTTAAATAGACTGAAGTCAGCAGTAATTATTACTATCTCAGCGTCTTGTAGCAGTTGTTTTTAACGTGTATATTGTACCACTTTGGTGCAGTTCACTCATATCATGGATGAGAGATGGGTTGGGTAGTATGGATAGAAATTCTCTTACCTTATAGCTGATATATTGGCCAGCTGATAGCGGCCTAAAACAGCTACATTGATCTATGCTGGTATCATACCACTTGTTTTTAAAAGCAACATGGTCAGGTGGTATAACTGGTTTCAGTATTCTTCTTAAAAACATGATAATTAAAGGAAAATTAATTGGGACTAAAATATAATCCATTATTGCAGTGTAATAACATGTTTTATTCAGCATATGTTTCATGCTCAATATTGCAAAAACACATAAAATTTAGATATTGAGATAATCCTAATAAAATCTGTTTTCTTGTATAAGTACACTTATATTAATCTAGGTGGATAACATTCCTTGTTCTCTTGTGGTTACACCACTTGACATTTTTAGGTGCATTCAGTGTTACCTTGAAAAAAATGTGGAAAATGTACTTTCAAATGACATGAAACCAAAATACAAAAATAAATACAAAACATACATTTTAACAAAACTGATGCATGCTTTTAAAACAAGTTTTTAAAAGATTTTCTATTTGCTCATCTTGCCAACCCTCATCTGTCACCGCTGATCCAACTGCAAAACCAGCCAGTGTTCAGTGACTTCATCTGTACCAGCAGGTGGTTCATGAAAAACAGAACAAATATGTTTTGTACTTTGTGTGTCTAGGACCTTTTTTGCCATAGTATCAAGTATTGTTTTTATATACTCCTATTGTATCAAAGTTTAAAATTCTAGCATTGTGACAACTGTACATAAATGAAGTAGAAGGTTTCACAGTAACACCTGACCTTTGCGTTGTGGCTGTAGAATGAGCCTGTCAGTGCTCACTTCTCTGTTCCTCTTGTTGAATGTCACTGTTTTACTGCAATATTCTGCTTGAACAAACCCAAGTTGCGTCACACCATTTACTGTCATTGTCACCTTTGGGCACAGAGTTGTTGAGGTGTTTTAAATCTAACTCAGCTACTGTACGGGCATTGTTATGAGAAAATTATATGATAAACACACATCCCAATGTACAGAATGTGATTGTGTGTGTTGCTTTTGTTCTCCCCTTACATTTTAGTCATTCAGCTCCCCCTGTAAAAGAAATCTGAAAACTAAAACAGTGGTTTATAAAACCTTAAGTTGATGTAAATGAAGTCAGTTTTATAGTAAGAACATTTTAGACCAGTGTACTAGTGTATAGAGTACAAATTACATGACCTGTTATAAAATAATATGTTTTTATGTTTCTCCATCTCCCCTCAGGGCCACAGGGGAGGAGGTGAAGGTGAAGCCATATTTGCCGCCGGATAAACAGTTTCTCTTGACACGTAATGGTAAGAAGTGGATTTAAAGCAGGGAGTGATTTTCATTTTATCTGTAAGTTTTTGTGTTGTTCTTCGCTGAATTTGAATGTCGACTCCACAAGAGCTGCAACTATTAATCGACTATTAATCGCCAACTGTTTCAATAATCAATTAATTGTTTGAGTCAAAAAATAATCATTGGTTGCAGCCATACACACCACAAAGCTTCTCACTCACATCAACAACTGATTTGTATTTGTTACAAAACAACTCTCCAGTTCCTCATCAATTCAAAAGTTCCTTGATGAAGCAACTCTGACATTTCCCAAAGTTTGACTTGATTTGCAGTGTGACACCCTGTCTTTGAATTTAAGAGAAGTATGACAGTGTGGATGAAGAAGAACTGTGAAAATTGATGTGTGTTAAGTCATGAAAAGTAAAATGTAATAACCCTGAAATGATTTAACTCAGTTTTTAAGAATTGATCTAAGACACATTTTAACGTGTATTTTAAAGGCTCATTTACTGAACATCTTCAAATATCATAATTTAATTGTATATTTATGCTCTTCATTAATTATCATAGTGAAGTTCTCTTAGTATGTTGCAGCTGTGCAACAACTCTTCATTTTACAAGGTAATGCTGTTGGTTGCAGCTACATCAGCTGACTGTACAGACTCGTTTCTTCTTCTCAATCATCCCATAAATTTATTTTGACAGCTGCCAATAAAATATCTGTAGGAAAACCCACCATCATTATTACCATGTTTTACCTTGTCTCACTTAAGTCACCTGTGAGATCTGGAGCTTTTTTTTTTTACTCCCCTGTTTTTTTTGTTTAACCCCACCCGTATGTATGTGCTGACTGTTTCAGTTCCCTGTTACAAGCGCTGTAAACAGATGGAGTATTCAGACGAGCTGGAGGCCATCATAGAGGAGGACGATGGAGACGGAGGCTGGGTGGACACTTACCACAACTCAGGTTGGACACCACGCCATCTCTCAACATCCATACACTACGTGTACACTGAGCAAGACTGCATCCAGTTCACTTTTTCAGATAAGATAAGATAGAAGAGGGTTGCTCTGATATGCAGGTGGACTGTTGTGCGATTAATATATTAACTCATTAATATATCAATATTTAAATGCTCTTGAAAATGCAGCCTAAAAACTCAAATTCACATCACTAAGTCATAAAAAAAACAAATTTAATTAAATATAAATTCAAGTTCAAATCATGGGTATATTGATTTAAATAATGATGCGGTTTTTGTGACTCTTTCTGCAGGTGTGTTAGGAGTCACAGATGCTGTGCGAGAAATTTCACTGGACAACAATAAGGTATGTTTCATATATTATTTGGTTTCATGTCGATTCTGAAAACAAAGTGAAATACAAAAATTCCAAACTATATATAGCTATATACTACTAGCAGCTGTGATCAATATTCAAATGTCAGTGTGAAAGTGAAAGTGTGTCTGTGGTTGTGATGAACCTGCAGAGAATTATCAGCTGAATCTGCAGCTCCCCTCAGCTGTATGAAGCTTTATAGTGACTTTCACAACTTTCCAGCTGTGGTTCACTCTCACCGCTCTCACGGTGCCACTTTCAGCTGCAGCAGCCGGCCGATCTGTATGCTACCAGCTCGGGGACAAACGG
>JAJHUR010073836.1:0-20012 GCA_027495735.1 Lutjanus campechanus
AGATTCTTCCAGTCGAGCATTCTTTTTTTCCTTTGTCAGTCATTACAGTTACAGGATAAAGCAGGCAGAAGCAAACAAAAATGCACAGGGAGAACATTTCACTGAGGAATTAAAGAAAATCATTCATGTATTTTTTATATTAGCTGGCACACTTATTAAAAAATATCCTTGGGACCGCATGCACTGTCGGCTGAGAAGGTGAAAGGAGTGGTTGGTAAACAAGTTTCAGCTCATGTTTTTTATCTGCATCATTGCACACAGAGAAATGCAACAGCATGACAGGCTGTAAACTTTACAAACCGAGTCTCAAAATCACCACAAACTACAAAACTAATCAGGATGGAAATGGAGACCAGACTCACCAGGTTCCTTTTGTATCACTGTCAGCTTCATTCAAATTTCACAAAAACTAAATAAAACTCCCCAAAATTATCTTGGTTTATCCTTCCACTGTCTCAACAATCACTGACTCTGGTTTGGACCAAATAAATCCTTGTAAAGGAGAGCTCAACGCACAGCTGGACAGGTGATACGGGTGAGAAGCTCCGTAAGTCCGCTGATTTAATAACCGAACTACAGGAGGACACACACTTTTAATTTCTCTAACTGTGTGAAAATATTGATATTTCACATCACACTTCTCAAAGAATTGAAAACCAAGTCTATCAGGTAAAACATTCTCATGTCGGCTTATACAGGAATTTGGGAATACAGGATTTAGGCACTGGATAAAAAAGGATGAATCACTGAATATTTGAATAGGACGGCCAAATCTGATTCGACTGAGCAAAATCTTAGTCGGGAACAGCCCACAGCCAACACATTTTCTCTAGAATAGCATACTGTGAATTCTCAGATAGTGATGTTCCTATAAAATATGATTGCTGTAGATTGAACCACCCAAGAGAAAATAGGTCTGGATGCTGGGGAGGATTAATACACATGCTGGCCTAGCCTGCAGCCGATTGGCCCCACATGTTCAAGGGCCCTGGATTGGCCAGACTATTTTGAATTATTTAAGTCTGGAAAAGAAAAAAAAACAAAAACGTGACCTCTATTGGCCCATAAAAACATTTCAAAAATTAATCAGCTGACTCAGCTGCTGGCCACATCACATGGCCTGGTGTGCAAGGTCAATTTGGCTTTCAAATAGGAAGCTAAATGCTGTTACCAGCTTAGAAATTCACTATGAATGCCTTTTTTTCCTGTAACATCACTGTTTATAGGCTGTCTCAATGAGTGTGTTTGTAGGCCAGTGCACCCTGAATGTCTATAGCTTAGGGGCACTATGATATGAACAAAATCAAATATCACAATGTTTTTGACCAAATACCACTATCAATATTGCAACAATATTGTTGGTGCTTTCAAAAAAATATTAACTCACTGAGATTTTTGATAAGTAATAATAAATATGTAAATAATAATTGGGTAAAGGCAAATAATTGAACAGGTAGAACAGTCTGGTGAGTTCAGAAAATTATATCTCTTTACTCTAATGCAGCTTTTAAAACCAGGAAAAGACAACACTTTTACCATATCATGATATAACAACATCCAACATCTAAGACTAAGATATCTAGTCTCATATTACAATATCAACGTAATATCGGTATATTGCCCAGTTCTTCGCTATATCTTGCTTTTACAAGAAAAGGAGAAAGCTGATCAAAGAAAAATAGGCAGGGTTGAGGAAGGGTCAATTTTGACATTTTATTGACCAGACAATTAATCAAAACAACAACATGCAGATTAATCGATGATGAAAAGAATCATTAATCGCTCCAGGTCTATATTTTAAAAATAAAAGAGAATCAATGCTGAATAAACCAGTAAAACAATCCATTGTAGGTCTGTTATTACTCTTGTTTCTGCTGCAATCAAGTCCAGTAATGTACAAAATTGGTTGCTTAGAAACACCTGTGACAGCTTACCCACAACAAAGTACAGTAAACATGGCAATATGAAATTCTATAACAGCATTAATGAAAGCTCCATTAGGATAAACAGTATATTCATTGTAACTGTCAAGTCTGTTTTTAAGTTTGTTTGCTTGTATTGTGATGTTAATCTGCATCCATCTATATACAAACCACTTATCCTGCTCAGGGTCATGTGGGTTGCCAGAGGGACACCCTTCAGAGCGATAACTTATAAACAGACACATTCACACCTACAGACATTTAAGAGTCACTGTTTCACCTTAGCTGCGTTTCTTTAGACTGCGAGAGAAAGCCCACGCAGAAACAGGGAGATCATACAAACTCTCTGTCTCTCTACTAATATGTTGCAATATATATTATTATACTAGTGTAGGTAAGACCAACCAAGTGTATTCAACTTAGAAATGTCTACTCTTTACTACTACTACTGTTTACTCCACTAACAAAGAATACATTTAAAAAAATGGCTTCACTTGAATCTGACAACTTTGCATTTCTGCCGTTAATCCTGCAGCAGCGTTCATTCTGTCTTCATCAGGACTCTTGTCAGTGCGATTATTGTCCATCTGTGTAGATTAAATGCCAGTTCTATATCTTTTGGCTCTGACATTTCATGCTCATTATGGGATGAAAGATTTTCAATTAGCTTAAGGTCTAAACACAAAGATGGTATTGACTTGGCTCTGGGTGTTAAATTGTCAGGAAGGTTCTTTCATGTTCAGCACACACAGGCAGATTGTTGTAATGTGTAACAGAGGTGGAAAGAAACTAAGTACAAATACTTTGTTTCTGTACTAAGCAGAGTTTTCAGGTACTTGAGTATTTATTTTTCTGATAACTTTTTACTTTTACTACATTTTAACACAAATAACTGTACTTTCTGATCCCTACATTTTCAAAACAGACTTGTTACTTTAGTTTTGAGGCATTTTGAGGGCAATTATTGATCATTTCTATTTTGCATCATTGCACCACCTTCCCACTATCCAGACTGATCCCAAACTAAATGAACAGAAATAGAAAAGATGATTCCTTAGTGTATCCATTAGTGCATACCATGCACGACAGACATGACATGATGAAAACGCCATGAAAGACACAGCAAGACGAAAACACTGTGAAAGACGAAACTAAAAACAAAAACAGTGTAACTAGGCGTAACAAGACAAAAACAACATAACAAGACTAAAATAATATAACAGGATCAGAATTTCTTCAAAGATGTTACAAGACAAAAATGACATAACAAGACAAAAACAACGTAAAAGAAGCAACAGAACCAAGATGACAAAGAAGTTACAGGACAAAAATGGCGTAAAAGATGAAACAAGACGAAGAAACAAGAGGGACTTGAGTGTAGAATGAAGGTGAGGTTCAGTTAGCTTTGCAGAAACAGACGGTAGAAACGTCCTTCAGAAGGCCACTTTTTACTTTATAGTTTGAGTACATTTTAGATCCTGTACTTTTTAACTTTTATTTGAGTTAAGAAGTTGAATCAGTGCTTCTACTTTCACCATCAGTACTTCTATTTGAGGAAAGAATGTGTGTACTTTGACCACCTCTGATGTGTAATGCGATATAGATGAGTCATGTGCTGATATGAATCATGCTGTCCTCATGCTGACTGTAAACAGTCAGTGATTATTACTCAGACATGACAGGTAGTCGTTTTCGCAACTTAAACTGAGTTTTACACTATCAGCTGGCTGAAAGAGAATAAGGAGCTTTGGCTTGAGGGCTCAGAGAGAAATTGCGAGAAACACCTGAGAGTACAGACCTAAAGCTGAGATATTCATCCTGATTCGTGCTGCATCCATTCAGACCAGCATCATATACCTGCTCCACTGACCAGAGAAAACGAGATATTGGCGAGGTGAAAACTAATCCAACCAAAGAGTGAGAAATCCTTAAAACCTAGAGGCTGTGCGCCTGATAGCAACGATTTCCCCCTACAACACCTTCTCACTCAACGACTCCACTTGCAGGAAATAACACCCTCTGATTAAATAAATTGAACTTGTGAAAGAACTTGAACAAAAAAAAGTGTCACATTACATTAATCAAGGCCGCACCTTCAGTTATCCATGATGCTAGTGTGAGGCTGAAAGGGGCTCTTGTGGCATCACCACAGGCAATGTGAAATGTTTCAGAATGTCTCTGAATTCATTTACCTTTATTCTGCTTTTGTGCTGCACTTTCACAGTGGAAGAACAATAACTGGCTAAAATTTCCAATTTCGGGGAAAATGGAATGGAATTCTAGTGATTATTCCACTGATTCAAGTAAATGGATAAGAAATGCTTTTGCTTTATTAAAGAGCAATAGTAAATATACAATAGAGAAATACACACTAAACACCACTAATACTATTCTGTATTATAGTATACATATAATTGATTCCCAAAGTGTGGGCCACTGGTGGGCCTCGCAGACCCTGCAGGTGTGCCTTGAGAGGTAATGAAAAATAAAACGTTTTTAAGTTTCAGTTTTATGTTTGAATTCACTATAATATTAATGATTTTTTTTTTAAGTAATCAGAACTACCAAAACAAAGCCATTAGATCTAAATTACGTGTTATTCTTCATTTATCTCACCTAGTTTAACAGGTGTTGCACCATATTTGGTGCCCAGTCACATTAAGACCAGAACGTATTTTATATCTCATCATCAGTACGATTCGTCTAATGTGTTGATATGATAAATAAGGCATTGGAAACACATATTTGTTCAGCCTGAAGTTGCTCATTATTATCAAGGAAAAAATATTTTTTCTTACTTTTCACTTTTATCTAATTACATTTGTACACAAGTATGACATTTTAATATTATTATAATATATTATAATGTTAATATATGTATAATATCCTACTACTGTGAATTGCAGATTGACTCACCAAGAAACATGAACATAGCATCACTGAAATTTCGGTTATTCCAGAATTTTTGTTTTACTAATTAATTATGTGCCAATATTAAATAATTTTGATCCTTTGAAGGCACAACAATTGCATTAACAATAAATATTAGGTCAGAAAATGAAACATTCGCCCAATTTAATGTGACTTAATTCATGCCCACTTTGGGTCTCATATTCAAATACAGATACAGAGCCAGATAATTTTGTTGGCTGAACTAATACAGACACGGATCCATATAATGATGTCTGTGCATGTTTACAAAGATCACTCAGCTCTACTTAGATCAAATGTCCCCTGTGCATGTGCTTGTTTTGGTTGTCCACTAAGCAAGAGATTAATTAGACAAGCAAGTAAAAATACAACCCCAAGAAATTTAATTTAAAACATGAGCTGACTGCAGACTCTAAAAGGCCAGTGTCAATTACGCTGTTTCATATTGTCATTTCAGATTCATTTGAAGAGGTGCTGTTCCTAGAACTAATATAGCTTTAGCTCCAGAGGCGTCATCTCATTATTTATATTGATATGAAACCCTTTTCCCCAGCAGTGTAACTAACTATTTGCTTAATTTGCAGCAGCTAAAATGGCATCAATAGTCTTGGGAAACAAGCTAAACAGAGCTAGAATGTCAGTGTGTAATCTGTATTTTACTTCCTTATTGTTACACTGAATAAATCAAACCTGAATAAATCATACAGTAGATTAAATGGGCTCTGCTGAGTAGCCATCTCTAATCCATTTGTTCCCACTGGAGGACAAATCCTTGCTGACCTCTCCCCATTCTGCTCCTAAAGACAAGACTTGCTCATGGCATCAACTATGGAAACAGATGCTAATTATAGTGTGTTTTTAAGTAGTATTTTATATACATCCTTAGAATAAATGAATCACAAATATCAGACTTTGATATAGAAATTAATATATAATAAATGCTACTTTGTTTATCATTATTATAAACATGCGTTTTAAAAGCAGGCCATGTGCAATTTGACGAGATTAAGAGTGGGATTAGATTTTAATTACGTGAATTAGTTGAAGCATGGAGCGACTGATGAGCAGCTGTCAGTCTGTTTACCACACCTGAGAACTCTACAGCGAACATAATCAGGACCCACACGCCAAGTCCTCAGGGATATATGGAGCATTACGCTTTCTGCATAAATCACTGCATATCTGTTTTAAGACGATCACTGTGACAGTGTTTACTTGTCTCTGTGGTGTTTAAAAACTCTTCCGGTTGGGTATTCTTTTTGTCGCAGAACGTTCTGAGGCAGGCTGTTTTTAACCGTTTTTGATGTTATTTATCAGGCTGTCTGCACGAATGTCTTCTTCCTCTCAGGTCGTTTGAATATCAGTCGCCTGCTGTGGTGATGAATATTGTCCACTGCAGTTTACACCTCGCACATCGTTATCATTTTTTTTACATTGACAGGTACACGCTTACAAATAAAGAAGCTAACTGGAACTATAAAGGGTTCTTCAGCTTGTCCGCATAGGAGAACCTTTTTGGTTCCTGGTAAAGGTTTATGAAGGTTCCACTTGGAACCCTTTCAGAGAGTTCTCCCGCTGAACCCAACATAAAAGGATATTCCTAGAACCACCTGTGAAAGTCTTTAAGTGAAAACTTCATAAAAGGTTCTACCAGGAATAATAAGGGTTCTCCCTGAACCTCTTATGAGAGGTGCTACAGAGAATCATTCCATGGTTTAATGGTTCCATCCAGAACCCTCCATAGAAGTTCCACCCAGAACCCTTCCATTTTCTTAGATTGCTAACAAGAACCCGCCACAGGGGTTCTACAGAGAACGTTTTAATATTCCAAGGGTTTTATTTAGAACCAACCAAGGGGGTTATACCTAGAATGATCTATGAAATGTTTCACCCAGAACCCCCTTTGAAAGGTTCTATTGATAACTCTTCTATGGTGTACTGGTTCCACCCAGAACCCTCTCTGGGGGTTCCATCTAGAACCCCTTTACCTTCTAAGGGTGCTAAGAAAAACCCATCAAGAGGGTACTACTGAGAACATTTTTATATTTCAAGGGTTTTATTTAAACCAACCACAAGGGTTCTACCGAGATCCTTTTTGTATTCCAAGAGTTTTATCTAGAACACACTCAGGGGGTTTTACCAAAAACCTTTTTTTATATATTCAGAGGGTTTTTTATCTGTGACACACTCAGGGGTTCTATCAAGAACCTTTTTGTATTCCAAAGGTTTTATTTAGAGCACACTCACAGGGTTCCACAGATAACCTTTTATATTATTGTACAAAGAACTGAAGCCGAAACAACTCTTTGATTGTTGTAATCCTTGGGAGGGTTCTTTGGATGACAATGGTTCTTAATGGAACACTCAGTCTTACAAAGAACCCTTGACAAACCCTTGTTTCAAAGAAGGGTTCTTCAGAAGCAAATGATTCTGCATAGAACCTCATCCTTTCAGGAAGAACATTATTGAAACCCTTATTTCCAAAAGTGTAATCAACACCTGTGCCAGAGCTCTTTTCCGCTGCACCTCCACAGTATTCGCAGTGAGACTGGTGCTTGGCTAAAAGTCATTCATAAGTGAAGTAGTCGACTCTGCCACAGCTTTATTTGCAATCTTGTTGCTTCGGTGTTTACAGGCTGTTGCTGTTCTCTCGGGGGAGACATGTCACCACATTGGAAGTGAACTGCATCGATTCTATCTGCTCATTTCTTTTTAATTAGGTGATTTGTTTCACTTGGTAACTGGAGCCAGCCACAACCTCACTGTTTATGAAAATTCAAGCCAGCAACATATCCTTTCCTTTGTGAAGAATTCCTCATGAATAAAATATTGAGTGGAAAAAACCCTCTCTAACACACTGTGTGAGTGGACAGCCCGTGGCTGAAAGTCAGACCACACTAGTACACCAAAATATTATCTGCTCATGCTGAAGGGTTTTGAATTTTGTGCTTTTACCAGCATGAATTTAAACACTGATATATCTCACATCTTTACACTTTAACATAATTAAGGCGAGCTGATAGTCATTTCACACCTACACAGGGGCGCGGGTTAAACGTGCGTTGGCAGCCATCCTGAACGGGTCAAAGCAAATCATCCAAACTGGCTTAGTAACCCTCCTCCCCTTCCTCCCGACCAGGGTTGAATGTGGTTCAGCAGTACTCAGCTTTAGTGACCAGGCGTTTCTATTAAGCATAATTTAATTCTGTGTTATAAATGTTAAAATAAATTCAACTAACTCTCCAACTGATCTGACAAAGGAAGAGAGAGACAGAGGGCACATGAGTGGGCGATCACTGAAAGAGCTAAAGCATATTTCTATTTAGAACTTATGTAATGTAATAGCATATGGAACTACCGTTGCTGACTTGAGTGCCTATGAACAGTGACAGTCACCAATTTTCCTGTGAGAGCAGTTTCCTGTGAAATAATCAACAGTGGAGGATGCATCAGTCCTTTACATTACATACAGTACAAATACCACACTGTAAAAGATGCTCCCTTACAAGTCCTGCATTGAAAATGTCACGTCAGTAACATACATAAGTTATTAAAGGTCCAGTGTGTATGATTTACAGTGGTTTACTGACAGAATATGGCAGAAATGGAATATAAAATTCACAAGTATGTTTTCATTGGTATGTAATCACCTGGAAATAAGAATCATTGTGTTTCCTTTATCTTAGCATTCTTATGCATTTATATGTAGAGAGGCCACAGGTTCTCTTTCATGGAGGTTTCCAAGTTGCACCGCTGTTTTGTGCCCACTGTCGGTTCTCCTACACATTTGGCTGAGGCAAGGTGTTTGGTCTTTAAGTTCATCACTACATGCTACTAAACCTTACACACTGGTCTTTTAAAGTATAAAAACTACTCAATGCAAAAAACTCTCCCCTGTGAGGATTTAACTATCATATATGACATCATTTATTATTATTACTGATGCATTAAGATGATGTTGATTAAGCTGCACTTAAGTTTTGAAACAAACTAGAAAGACCAACCAGGCCCTTTGCCCCTTGTTCTCTTGCCCCCTTCCCTCACTTCAGCTGATTAAAGGCATAAAACTCCCCAAAATATATATTTTTTTAAAAGATTTTTATTTATCTAAAGAAGAAAGGTAAATTATCTCAACAAAAGATTAGTAGTTGTTAAAATATTTTCAAAACTTAAGAGTTTGAGCTCAAAACTCAAATATCTATTTCTGTAAATTGCCTTGATAGTCTGAGTTTTCTCAGCTTTTACAGTGCATAGGTCTGCAACCTATGATTATTTTCATGAAGGACTGAGCTGATTATTTTACTGATTAACTAGATAATTGTTCGGTTTGTAAAAATTCAGCAAAAAAGTGAGAAATGCATCACCATTATCCAGAATCCAAAGTGAATCCAGAATCCAGTCAACCTCAAAATGATTAAAAATAAGTCAGAACTACTAAATGATTTTTTTTTTAAATCAGCAAATATTCACAGTTGAAAAGCTGAAAGCATTAAATCTTTAATATTTTGCATGAACAATTAGATGATTATGAAAGGTAATTACCAGGAAACTTTCAATCAACTCAATCAATTTATTCATTAATAGTTTCAGCACTACATGTATAAACTGTTGGTTGGTTTAATTTGTAACAAAGCATCATATTCTATTGCACTTAATAATTTTTATAAGCAAAATGATTCGTTTTATGAGATAACTAATAACTCCAGTTGTCATTGGAGTCAAGTTAAAATTACAATGTTTACCTCTTAAATTTACTTAAGTAAAAGTATAAACTGTCATGAAAAGAAAATACTCAAGTAAAGTACAACTGCATCAAGTCATACTTAACTACAGTAGCCTATTGAGTAAATATACTTAGTTATATTCCACCACTGGAAATAAAGCGTTATATTGAAAATACTGTTAATCACTTATATTTTTATTTTTCTTCTTAGATAAAGACAACAGAGAAGATGGTGATGATCATAAATGAAGTTTCTTCAAAAATATGGCCTATAAGGTCCAATGTGTAACATTTACAGGGACTTATTGGCAGAATATGGCAGAAATTGATTATTTATATGCTTTCATTAGTGTATAATCAGACAATAAGAATCATGCTTCTGTTACCTGAGAATAAGCTGTTTATATCTACAGAAGGTGCAGATCCTCCTCCACAGTCTGCCATGTTGCACCACAGCATCATCTACCAGTGTAAATGCTGCATGTGAAGGTGCAGTATTTAAAACCTGGAGCCTTTTTTTTCCCAGCAGTGCTGAATGATGTCCTGGTTTGTCATGAACTACTTCGACTTGATAACTTGAAATAACTATTGACTAGCACACAGTCACTGATTTGTCTGATTTTCTACAGTTTTCTTGATGAGCCTCTGTGCTCTCTGCATTCTGTATCAGTTATTTATTAGATGACCTTCAAGAAAAAGGGGGACAGAAAGCCGGCTTGCATCTGAAGTGTGCCTAATAACACATCTGATTGTGCAATCAGAGCTACAGTGGATTTGAAATCAGGGAGCTTGAACTCACGCAAGCAGGATAAAATGCAGCCACAGGTCTTTATATTTAGTTGCCATTTCATCCACTAAAACGTGTAACACCCACATATAAAGGAATGAAGTTTAATTGAAAATACAGAGTGCATCTAACTAGACATTATTGTCTACAACGTGCATGGGGTCCAATCTGTGAAGTTATGTCAAAAGAAAATTAGTGTCCATTTGTGTTATTTCCTTCCTGTGTGAGGTCTGATTTTCCATCCAGAGGATAGAGGCTTTTGAACAGCAGTGGTTTAGAACAGTGGTGCCTGAAAGCCATTTTCCCCACATCTTTGGAGTTAAATGGATTTATAATGGTTGTTTGCGCTGTCTAATCCTTGTGGCTTGTTTCACCACCCATGGACAGAAGTACAAAGCTGCTTTAAAAAAAATAACAAAGAATCCCTCTCTACAAACTAGAAAAAAATGCATAGTATCAAACAAAAAATCTTGTTAAAAAATCTGTCCTGTAATCTTACAAAAACAAATTTGAAGCATCAGAATGTCAAGGTAACGGTTCTTGAATCTAGATTATTGTTCTGATTCAGCATAATTTCAGACATAAAACCTTAAAATTAGACATTAATTTTGCTTCCATAACTGAAAAATGAGTTGCACCAGGAGAGTGTGATGCACTTAACAGTAAACCTTAAACCATTCAATTATACAGAAGCTGTGATCTCCTAATATGCCTTTAAATATGGTTCAAAAATGCTTGAGAAGTAATTGCAGTTTTTCTTAACCCGCATCCTACCAACATAAATAAGAGGCTCCTCTGAAAACATTAGTAATGTCATCTGAAAAAAAAAAAAAAAAGATTATTATTATTATATTCGGAAGGTTACAATAAATTTGAATATTGTGTAAAACAAAAATAGACAGAGCACACAAGGAAATCTGAGTCTCTGTATTCAATCCATTTAATCCATCCTAGTTTTAGGAGCAGTGGGCAGCCTCTGTGCTGCGCCCAGGGACCAACTCAAGACCTAAGGCAGCACCTTGGTCAGGAGTACTCACAGGAGAACTGATCATGGCAAACATGAACTCAATAAAGAAACAGTTCTATCTGTTAAAGTGATACTCCACCCTGTTAGAATAAGCCACTCAGTATGTACTCACCACTATGCCGATGTGATGATGGGTGAAGGTCTTCAGTTCACAAAACAATCCTGGAGTTTTAGGAGAAACAGGGTAGCAGCCTCATCCAGTACAATGGCAGTGAATGGTGACCACGGATAAAACGTTTAAAAAAAGCACACAAAACAAACACAAAATGTCTCCATCCTGCTTGTGTGGTGTAATCCAAGTGTGGAGCCGCGAGCCGTGACATTAAAAATTAACCACAAAAGACACCATTTGCGCCATTTTTTTTTAGCAGAAATGTCAACTGTAGCATGTAGCCGGTAGGATGTAAACATGGCGTCGATCTGGCAAGACTTATCCTAATGGACGCATGTGTGGAAGTCTCGTGGGATCGACAACAGGATGCAGGATGGAGACATTTTGTGTTTGTTTTGTGTGCTTTTTTTTAAACGTTTTATCCGTGGTCACCATTCACTGCCATTGTACTGGATGAGGCTGCTACCCTGTTTGTCCTAAAACTCCAGGATTGTTTTGTGAACTGAAGACCTTCACCCATCATCACATCAGCATAGTGGTGAGTACATACTGAGTGGCTTATTCTAACAAGGTAGAATATTGCTTTAATTAAAATATAGGTGGAATTGGGTGCTTTTGATCATGGCTGGTGGAGTTGGTCCCTAAGCAGTCCACAGCGGGCTCCCATTGCTTCTCAGATGGGCTGAATGCAGACTCTTACTGTATAACTGTATCTGTGACAATAAAGTTGATTTGTACCTTTACCTTTAAAACAGAAAAAAATGGTATCAATTCATTAGTAAAAATGCGATTGACAAAGTAATCAAAAATTGGAATGATAGAATGAGACACTTGTGAGATATGACAAAATACCTCTGTGGTTTGTGGGTTTATTAATCAACAGAAACAGGATTCCCGGGAAATCTAATCAAGACCATTTCCCGTGTCCTGGGAAATACAATGAGGGGAAACGGGAAAAAATGTTTTTTTTATTTTATCTTTTTTAAACACGGAACAAATTAAAATCCATTGAGAAAAATGTAGGCCAACAGTTTACTGTCATAAAACATGCCGCAGATATGTGTGTGTGTGCGTGCTGTGCGTCGGTAGAACACAACATGGCCTATTAATTTACACAAAGCGCTATGACTAAAAAGGACATGAATGCTCTGAGTCTGACCTTGTGGGATTGCGCCTCTATTGTAGGTAGTACGGTAACACCTTTTGGCCCATCAAATTCATTCTGTTGCAGGCTGACCTCTTGTGATTGCACCAGTACCGAAGTTAATATGATTGGCTCACTGAATTCATCTGTTGCAGGTAGCTCACACTCACAGCCTCGGCTCGCACCAGCGGAGCAGCCTTAGAATACTTAGTTTAATAGAATGCATTAGAAAACACCAAATGACTTGCTTTAACAAATTTCATTAGTTTATATAATTAAGATTTGTCAAATATCACTTTTATGAGGTTGTTATTGTCAGGAGACAAATCTCAGACAATAAACTTGGCATTTCATAATCCTTGCAGTCGCAGTCGAGCAGCAGATATAACGAAGTTCAAGGGGGATGCAAAACTTATATTAATTCTAATGTTGATGGACATAAATTGTGTTCTTTTGCCTTAATGATCAAAATCATACAAAATCATTTGATAGAGACCAAAGACAGAGCTAAAAAGAAAGTGAATATTGGACTTAGATTCACTAGTCGGTCAGATACAACTACACTGAAATTATCATGTAAAACAAATGAGATATAACATGTTTATTTGTGAACTTTAAAGCTGTTCGTAGGCAGACTTTATTATTGTTGAATGGAGTGAGGAGATGTTTTCCCCTGTTTCCAGTCTTTTTGCTAAGCTAAGCCTTCCAGCTACTTGCCATAGCCTTGGATTTACCACACAAAGATGAGAGTTGTATTGATCTTCTCATCTAACTCTCCACCAGAAATCAAACAATCATATTTCCCAAAATATCCCATTATTCCTTTAAGTTTACAAGCTAATATGAGGCTTCAGCACACAGAGTCACAGAGTCCTCCGCCACATCTCAGAAAGACACAGAGAGGCAAAAAGAGACTTTTGCTCTATAAAACCAAAACTTTCAAAGCTGTTCACTTGGTGTGGTACTCTAGAGCTGTTGAATTATTAAGATGACTTTAAATTAGCTATCTAACTTTATGATTATCCTTCTTACTTTGATATTTTATTTATGCAGTCAGACTGCTTGTATTGCTTTTCCTGCCCAGTTTGGCCTGATTGTTTGAATAAAGCAAATAGATGTTCAGGATATAAAACTGTAAACTTGAAAATTGAGGGCTGAGGAAATTGCATTATATTATATACCTTCCACACCCGGGAGTTATATCTGGCAGAGTGCAAACCCAGCCTGTGTCACCCTTTTACGTCATCTGTCTACAGAAGTCAAACAAATATTGGAGAACATATTGCACTCCTCCAGCAGGCAGCCCTGGACGAACATTGTGCTCTCGCTCTGTTTTTACGTGCAAAGACATCTGTAGCGACAACATTAATTTCAATTTTGTTTTATAGTTCTTTGCTTTCCTAATCACTCACAGCTACATGAAGATGTGGTTGAGTGGATCTAATTACAGATTCACTTCCCACCTGTGCAATTACAAATCTGCAGAAAGAGAGAAATTTTGTGAAAAGAGTTAGTCTCTCTGGAGTCTTTGTGAGCAGCGAGGCCTATCGTTGACTTTGCTCGGAGCTGCTCGTTGTCTTTGCTGTCCAGATCACATTTGAGTTGTGTGGCTGTGATGTGCTCGGCAACATGTTGCTTTTACAAAGTGCAAACAAGGATGCTCACTGGGGGGAAGGACTTCTTTAACACATCTGTGGGCAAAATAGCTGAAACACATTCAGCATCCATGACATTTCCAACCCCATTAGTAATGCAGTCTGCTTTTGATTGCCACACCATTGGACACTGTTATCACCCCACTGCAAATCAGTGCTGTAACGATGGGAATGACACTTTGTGTGTCATGTTTTAACAATGTTGTGCTTTATGGCACCTCACAAAGGGGAGTCCACAAAATATTGGGTTTTAATTTTAATTTTAATTTTAATTTAATTTTAGCTATCAATAATAATCAATATAGGATTTAGTTTTCATTAAATCCTCCTCGGGGGCACCACTCTTCAAAAGAAGAGAAATGCCAATTAATAAAATATCAGTCTGACAATATACTAAACTATCAATTTGGCACTCTGATCAATAATTATGTTAATAATTCTAACCACATTACCATATTAACAGTTAGTGAGGGTTGAAGGATATGGAGTTCTACTTAGAAGAGGTTGGCAACACCCAGATTTGTACAACATCAGTCAGACCACCAGCAGGTTCATTCACAAAAGCATTTATTTACACAATTAGCAAAGCAAAACAAAACACACAATCAAACTAACTAAGAATACCTATGTAAGAATGAGGGTTTGGGTGTCTGTGTGTGTGAGGGGGAGAGAGAGCATGGAGGTGTTAAAGCAAAGATGGCCGACCCAGTGACCATGTGGTGAGACCTGGTGGCTTGAACAAAAGGGGAATGGCTGTGCGAGGGCTGTGTGGTCTGTTCATGTAAGATAACAGTGCCAAGTTAGCAGAGAGGATGGTTAGTTGCATTCAAGACCCCCGTGTCTGTGTGTAACATAACTAACCTCACTCAGCTGTATGGCTACTTAGTAACAACAATGATCATACGCTGTAACAATACCTCAGTCAACAACTTCAAATACGTTACCAGTCCTTCAGGAAGGAGTGGTTGCTTTGAGGTACTTGTAAGCTGGCGATCTATTTTGCGAAGGGGGAGCCAGGCTGGAAAAACGGTAATCCAGTGTTGAAGGGAAGTCTGTCTTTGCCTTGTCAAGTCTGGTTGCAGGTTTCTTGGTGTTGCAGAGTGAGCAATGCTGGTGCTACCTTGGTTGGTGCTCCTGTAAGGCTGTGTAGCTAGCTTAGCTTTGTTACGGCAGTCTCTCACAGTGTCCCCTTGAAAAATAACATTCGGTGGGGCTGCTACAGACAGGCCACGTGTGGTTTGGAGAGTCCAGAAGAGAAAGAACCGAGAGCGGAGTGTCTGCCTAGGCAGGAGACCTCAGGGAGATGAGGGGTCTGTGCCTGTCCCTCCTGACAGGCAGATGAGAAGAAAGCAAGCAAAGGAGCTGATTGCTGGTTCCAGAGGTGTGAACACCTGGAGGACTGTGGGATACTGGGTTCGATGGCTCCCTTTGTTCGCAGAGATAAAAGGACCGTGTGGTCTCATCCACCATTTTGAAGTTCAGTTTTGACACAAAATGAACAAATTAATCTCTGGAAGTCTCAGTGGTCCCAAAAACAAGTAACTAACATGCTAACATGCTCATGGTGATAATGCTAACATGCTGGTGTTTAGCAAGTAATGTTCACCATGTCCACCATCATAGTTTAGCCTCTTAGCATGCTAGTATTTAGCTGAGCAGGTCCCAGGATTTCAATATTGGATGTGGGCCAAAGTCATTTTTGCTTGACCTGTTAATTACAGTTCACAGCACTGTTTGCCTTTCTTTCACGGTTTCCAACCGGTAGTCTCACTAAACCAGAAATGACTGATATCATGCTGTGGAAGGTGACGGCGTCTGGTTGACACTTTTAAAATCGTTTTCTAAAACATTTTCAGTGCCAGTATAGCGTGTTATTTATTCAGGACAGTTTTTATTCATTACAAGCACCACATGCAGGTATCTGGCTCAGAAGGAGTCAAAAGAAATGTTCAACCTAGTTGCTCCCTGCCTGCAACTCCTCATCTCACAGCTCACTGTGGCTGCTCCTTCTCATTCTATTACTCCCTTCCAAAATGATCCTCTGTCGAAAAAGGGCAAAAATTACCTTCTTGTTTTGTAGAGGCATTTTTGATGAATGATTGCGGTAAAGCTAGGCTCACTGACAAAGATATTTTGGCAGTTAAATAAGTTTATTGTGAAGATGCAGCAGTAGCAAATGTTCAGTTTGCATTTTCAGTAACTTACTACAGATTTTTTTTTCAGGGTTTTTCAGAGTTTGTAATCCTGCAAATATAAAGAAAGCATTTACATGCGATAGCCCCCATTCTGTAGCCTCCTTTAGGTAACACTTAGGCAACACTTCTTCCAGATTCCCATCATTATTCAACATGCAGACTCTTGTGGACGTTATGGTTGTCATATAGTACAGCAGAGCGGGACATGTTTAACCCTGATCTTTTAGTTCAATATTCATGAGCATGTTTGAGCTAAGACTAGTATTTCCACAGCCATGCAGACAGTCTCTTGTCAGGCAGAGGCTGATTCTACTTGTTCAAGCTGTCAGTAGCTGCTGTACATACACAAGTGCAGATCTATATCATATTGTCACCCAGACTTTAAGCCTCACATCTTATAGAAATACTCTTGTGTCTTTCTCCTTGTGTACTACCTTTGTATAGTCCTGACATCCTCTTTGTAATACTTGTATCAGCAGAGGATACTGTTAAGATACAGTATGTTGACCTCCTCTTCCTCTTATTTGGAGGTAGCCAAAGGAGATGAGCATTAGCACCAGCTTGTCTGCAGTACCTATGGAGAAATTCAGTTTCTATATGTGGTTTGTATAAGAACAACTTTTTTTATATGAACAAATTGTCATTTTGAAAAAGCTTTTAAGGTTTTGTCGACAAAAAATGTATTCCTCTGATGGCCTGAGTGTGCCGTCTCTGTTTTATTGGTGTTAATACTTTAAAAGTAAAAGCTTTTTAAAAAATAATATGTAGAAATGTGTATTTTTGCGTACATATGTGTACAACTGTGAATGTGCACATACTGTATGTGTATGTTCAAGGACCTTTTTGATCAGGACAAAGTATGACCAAGGTACAACATGCATTTTTTCTCTTTTCCATTTTTATACTGTTTCATACAGCACCATTTGTTGGTTGACTGAACCACAGATGAGCTATGCTTTACAGAATCCAAATTACATATGGGCCATTTTTCATTCTGTGGAGCTCTTCACAGGCAAAGAGCCATAGATGGGCCTGTTCACTTTCCTTATTTGTCCTTGTCTGCTGGAGGTTGCCGCTGGCTGACATAGCCTGAATTTAAGTGGACATCAATCTCGATAAAGAGGCAGAGCCCAGGGTAATATTACCTCCTCAGATTTTTTTTTAGCTGTTTAGCAAGACAGCGCAAATAAGCGTGTTTCACATCACAAACTGAAACATTAACCCCTGATATGAAACTAAATATTTGCATCACGCTCATTCCATGGCATGGTGTGTTTTAGTTTTACATGTCTATATCCAGTGAGGCACAGTCTCAGTCGTTAGAAAATGAAAACTTGTCGGCTCAGAATAGGACAAGATGCCTCTATTTGCATGGCTGTGTCGTGATGATAAAACGGTTTCCTCCGGCTGGCCGGTGGCCTATCTCAATGCTGCAAAAGTGATGCAGGGAAAATTTGGCTCAGAGTGGCAGTCATGTCACAGCGGACTGGACTTCATGCACTCCTCATAAATGAGAGTCATTAATTCTCCATGTAGGTAGAGTTCCTCCACACGCAGCGCAGGAGCCCCTCTTCCTCTGGGAAAAAGCCGTACCCTGGCCTGACTCAACCCTATCAGCACCGCTTCTCGTCCTCTGTCTGTCTGCGCTCCCTCAGCTCTATATGAAGACAAAGATCCCAGCTCCCCCTCTTTGTCAAGCCCATCTGATAAGTTGCAGATAAGTCACCACTGTTGGGAAAGATTGCCATCATCTCTGATGCTAGAGGCGCTCTTCTTTTCTGTTATTATGAAATATGAGTTGTTCCCAGTTGGTTCCCTTGACCTAAATATTCAGTATTTGTACCTTTTTTTTAAAGCTTACATTTGAATTTGGATTTTTTTTTTTCTGTTTGTCATACAGTAAGGAGACATACCTGAGGCAGTTGAATGAATTTACATCATAAACGGATTAAGCAGCATGCTGTATAGCAAAGACACATTTCAAATTATTTTCAATAAAGAACGGTAAAAGAAAGCATTCTGTCTAAATTGCAATTTGTTGTCAATAAACATGTTGTAACAACAGATCAGCATCAAAGCTAATCGACAAGAAGCATCTAATCTTTTTTTGTTTATGCAGGTGTCATATACAGTTGGACCATATGGTTGCACAGTGGTGCGATTGAAGTGCTACTCTTGAAAACCATTTGGCACTGATATAGTCTGTAGGCTATATTAAAATCTCAGCGAGCATCACACAGGCTATTTGCAATCCACAGTGTAAACAAACAGAAGAGCTCTTCAAAGGCTCAGACTTCAACATAATTGGAAAGGAAATGGAGCCAGCGCTGAGCTAATGTTTCTCGGCTCTTTTCCTCTGCCATTAGTGATCTCAGGTCCCAAAAGAATGAAGCACTGGACAGGCCTGCTATCAATGAAACTGAGTGTAATTTTGATTTTGTTTTTCTTTTCACATACAGTATTTCTCTCCTATTTTCCATTCAAGTCTTAAGCTACCTTTTACACAGTTTTCATATATATACTGTATATATATTGTTTTCACACAGTTTCAGTCACTGCTTTTCGGTCAGTTCTCTGGAATATTATCTGTGCCCTCACTGTTTTGAAATAAATTATACCATTCTCATGTGATGGGTGGGGTGGTGGGAGCAACAAGCCAAGATAAAATTATTCAACTACAAGAGTGCACTCAGTAGAGTGCAGATCTCTGCCAGGCAACAGATAATGAAGCACCTACTGCAATGCCACAACAGCTGCCAGATTTGGAAAGTTCCGCCAATTTTAACATGACCTCCGCGTACGTTGTTCTGAACTGAAACAAGATTCAAGACTGCTGCAGTTGTTGATCACGTGTGGCACCTCGTGGTCAGTTAAGAAGGGCAAGAAGTCAGATGTTAATGGTCATATAAAATGGAACAGTCAGAAAATGAGTTCGCTGCCTCGCAGTTATATGCCTCTGCCAGCCAGGCAATTTGCAGTTTATATTAATGTCTGGCCAGACTCATGTTTTTGTTTTTGTTTTTGTTTTGTTGTTGTTTTTTTAGTTTTTTTTGGCAAAATGGAAGAAATCACTGTACATGTATGATTCCAGATTTCTGTGAGAAACATGCTGTACAGGAGTACAGAGGACTGATAGAGAGCTGAACATCATGATGTCACAGTGAAAATGACTTTTCACCTTTTGGATAATAAATGTCATCACCTTATTGTATCCTATTATATATTTGTGTGTAATTTGGTCTTAATTAGCATATGATTTATTGAGTTGTGGCCCAAAATGTGTTTGTGAGGTCACCGTGACCTTTGACCACCAAAATCTAATCAGTTCATCCTTGAGTCCAAATGGACATTAGAACAAAGCTTGAAGAAATTCCCTCTTGAGATATTGAATTCACAAGAATGCAATGGCCTAAAAACATAATGCCTCTGGCCAAGACTGTCATTGGTGTGGAGGAATTTTTAAAAAAGGTTTTCAAGGTTTTTCAAAAATTGAGAATCACAGAGGTCCTTCAGCAT
>JAJHUR010073836.1:20032-44584 GCA_027495735.1 Lutjanus campechanus
TTTTTTTTTCTGTTTGTCATACAGTAAGGAGACATACCTGAGGCAGTTGAATGAATTTACATCATAAACGGATTAAGCAGCATGCTGTATAGCAAAGACACATTTCAAATTATTTTCAATAAAGAACGGTAAAAGAAAGCATTCTGTCTAAATTGCAATTTGTTGTCAATAAACATGTTGTAACAACAGATCAGCATCAAAGCTAATCGACAAGAAGCATCTAATCTTTTTTTGTTTATGCAGGTGTCATATACAGTTGGACCATATGGTTGCACAGTGGTGCGATTGAAGTGCTACTCTTGAAAACCATTTGGCACTGATATAGTCTGTAGGCTATATTAAAATCTCAGCGAGCATCACACAGGCTATTTGCAATCCACAGTGTAAACAAACAGAAGAGCTCTTCAAAGGCTCAGACTTCAACATAATTGGAAAGGAAATGGAGCCAGCGCTGAGCTAATGTTTCTCGGCTCTTTTCCTCTGCCATTAGTGATCTCAGGTCCCAAAAGAATGAAGCACTGGACAGGCCTGCTATCAATGAAACTGAGTGTAATTTTGATTTTGTTTTTCTTTTCACATACAGTATTTCTCTCCTATTTTCCATTCAAGTCTTAAGCTACCTTTTACACAGTTTTCATATATATATATATTGTTTTCACACAGTTTCAGTCACTGCTTTTCGGTCAGTTCTCTGGAATATTATCTGTGCCCTCACTGTTTTGAAATAAATTATACCATTCTCATGTGATGGGTGGGGTGGTGGGAGCAACAAGCCAAGATAAAATTATTCAACTACAAGAGTGCACTCAGTAGAGTGCAGATCTCTGCCAGGCAACAGATAATGAAGCACCTACTGCAATGCCACCACAGCTGCCAGATTTGGAAAGTTCCGCCAATTTTAACATGACCTCCACGTATGTTGTTCTGAACTGAAACAAGATTCAAGACTGCTGCAGTTGTTGATCACGTGTGGCACCTCGTGGGCAGTTAAGAAGAGCAAGAAGTCAGATGTTACTCATGTTTTTGTTTTTGTTTTTGTTTTGTTGTTGTTTTTTTAGGTTTTTTTTGGCAAAATGGAAGAAATCACTGTACATGTATGATTCCAGTTAATTTATTTCTGTGAGAAACATGCTGTACAGGAGTACAGAGGACTGATAGAGAGCTGAACATCATGTCACAGTGAAAATGACTTTTCACCTTTTGGATAGAAAATGTCATCACCTTATTGTATCCTATTATATATTTGTGTGTAATTTGGTCTTAATTAGCATATGATTTATTGAGTTGTGGCCCAAAATGTGTTTGTGAGGTCACCGTGACCTTTGACCACTAAAATCTAATCAGTTCATCCTTGAGTCCAAATGGATATTAGAACAAAGCTTGAAGAAATTCCCTCTTGAGATATTGAATTCACAAGAATGCAATGGCCTAAAAACATAATGCCTCTGGCCAAGACTGTCATTGGTGTGGAGGAATTTTTAAAAAAGGTTTTCAAGGTTTTTCAAAAATTGAGAATCACAGAGGTCCTTCAGCATACAGTCATGAAGTTACAGAAAAAACAAGGCTGATCGATCCAATAGTTTTTGAGAGTAGTAGCAGGTCCTGTTGATCACTCAGGCGCACTCTCACTCACACACACAGAAACAATTGCACGATCCCCTGGTGAGGGTAATAAAAAACAACGTGCCGCTTACTGCATTTTAAATAAACCGTTAAGGCAGTAATGAGTAGTAAGAAGCCATTGTTTCTATAGTCTCCAAATGACAGGATGACCTTATTTCGTAAGGAGGTAATTGAGGAGTCATTATGACAGCCTGCTGGTGAGGTCCTGTCCTGGGAGGTCTGTGGACAGAGAAAACTCTTCTGACAGACTGCCTAAGTACTGTCTCCAGATCTGGGACTTGCTCAGTTATGAGTTAGTGGTTTGGTGATGTCCAAATCCCTGTGGCATGCCATTCAGACACAGAACTGCCATTACAGAGACACATTAGGGCTGAGAGCACTTAAGCGCTGTTTCATGGCAATATCAATTACCTCACTTAGCCTCTAAAGGGCAACAGCTGTTGCCTAACTCGTCTGTGCTGCGGTGAAATCTGCACCATCACAGTTAAATGTTTTGAATGCACCATCTTTATATAAAACGATCAGAGGTGTTAATTGAAAGTGATGACAAGAGATGGACTCTAGAGGTGATAATGGTAAGTGTCTCATGTTCAACAAGGCCTTCTGGCTTGTGTCTGCACAAGGATATTAATGAGCCACTGACCTTATAGTGTTCATTTCCCACAGCGGATGTAAATAAACGCTTGGCTTTCAAAAGTTCTATTAAATCAATGACTCATCAGCGCTTTTTGTTGCATGCAGCATAACCAAATTTTGTTGACTTGATTGAGTTGATCTACATAAAAATTGAATTTGCCTCAAGAAGTATTCATGCTTCATAAGTATGTGTTGGTGGACTGTGATGAAGAGGCGGAGGTAATTGACAATACTGTGTAGTAATCAGAAGACAAGACCGACTGGTTTGCTGTTTAAAGCAATGACCTTTGGTGAAACATTGCATAAGAAGCTAACAGTTTATTGGTTTGTTTTATTGCAGGGGTTTTCAGAGTCTGAGACTGTGGGCTGCACCCTCAGCCAAAGCTTGGGAAACAGCATCCTCCCTTTAGTTTACTAGCTTGGTTTCATTCAATTCCTGGAAGTCTATTGCTGTATATCATGATAATGTTATTTGATTTCATAGATACTCAACATATGAGCCATTATAGCTTAATATTGCTGTTTGACATAATTTCAGACTACTCCAAACACACAAAAAGGTCCGTTCAAAGACATTTATTAGTTTCTGACTATGACTCTGTTTCTGCCCTAATGCTTTATCTCTGAAGTGTCTCTTTAACCAGATCACACAGTTTTAGACTATTCTATGTGATCTCCTTTTGATAACTAATGTAATATTTTTTCTCTTCCATTCACTGAGACTCCTCTGAAACTGTTCACAGCCCCCCTGCCGAGGCCTGACTCCCACTTTGAAAACCTCTGCTTTAATGTATTGATTATTGAGTCTTTTAAATGTCTGAAAATTGCAAAAAAGGATGATCATAATTTCTCAGAGGCCAAAGTGACGTCTTCACGTTGCTTGTTTTATCCTACCAACAGTCAAAAACCCCAAAGTATTCAGTTTAAAATATTATAAAACAGAAATGACCAGCAAATCCTCACCTTTGAGAATGTGGAATTAACTGTTATGTTTTTTTATGGAAAATTACCAGGGCTGCACAGTATAGAATAGAATAAAATAGAGATAGCACAATATCCAAATAACAGAAGGTGCAAATTTTTAATGAAGGAAAAATGTGTGACAACAAAACATCGTAATTGCTGTAGAGTTGCAGAAATGCCCTGGCAGACAAATCTTGTTCTCCAGATGCAAGAAAACATGTTTGTTTGGTACAAGCCACAACAAATTTCACATCACTCTGATTTTAATAGTTTCTTTCAGTGGAAATGAAAATTGTAACGCAAAGGTGATCATTCCCACTCATCGTAATAACAATATCTGTCAAAATAATCTCAATATGTTTTTTTTTACCATATTGCGCAGGCTTAAAAATGACTTAAACAATAACAAAACAGTTGGTGATGAAGCTATTCTTGAACAGCTAATTGTTTTCATAAGAGTATTTTAGCATTAACGAAATTCAAACAATAGAAGTCTGCAATGTGGAAATTAACATGCAGTTTGATTTGTTGTCTGTGGAACCACCCTCTTTTCACTTTTTCTTTTTTTTCCTCTTTTTCTTTCTGTGTGAACTGTCGGAGTCTGACACATAGCAACCTAAGAAAACAGAAGCAACTTAAGAAAACAGAAACAAATCAGGAAAACACATTCACCAGCTTGACAACTTATGCATTATTGCATTTTTGAAAGCGCTTCAAATAAAGAAAACACAAGTAAATACAGAAAAGCCACATCGACAAAATGAAAGCAATTATGTAAAACACTAGCAAATGCAAGCAAATACAGGAACACTGCAAATGTACACAACTGTACTGAGCTAAAACACAATAGAAATGTATCAGTGGACATGAGTGAAACCTTTATTTCCTGTTTTCTATGATTGTGTTTCTGTATTTGCAAACATGAATGCATTTTCTTCAGTTGTAGCGTGCTGGTTCTGTCAAGTGTTACTATGGATTCTGTCACATCAGACATCACAGGAATGTGTCACTAAACATGTGAGCACACCCACGTAGTACTTGTGAAAATATTGACAATAATATTAAATATGTGGATGGTACCAGTAAAAAAGTGTATTTTTCAACTGATTGTGAGTATTTTTGCACCTCTTGTCCTCGCTCCAACACCCCACCTTTTTTCCCTCTGTTATGACAGATGCCATGCTGCTGGTGGCACAGAGGCTGGAGGGACCTTTCAACATTGAATCTGTCATGGAGCCTATTGATGTGAAGATTTCAGAGGCCATCATGAATATGCAAGATAACAGCGCCCAGGTCTCCTACAGGGTATGTCCATTAGGTTTATACCTAGAGAACAAAACTAACACCCCAGAGAGGCTGTCTGACACATTACTTTTAACAACTTATGATGAATTGAAGGGAAAATTAACCACCTTTTACACAGCCTGTTTGAGGTGGGATTGCTGCATCATTATTCCACCTCGCTGTTATGTACAATCAGACAGAATCAAGCGTTGCGGTGAAATTTCTACACTGTATTAACCTATGATCTTTTGTTGAGATAATTTACTCTACTAAATGGTTGCAATTAAAAATATAAAACAATTAACCAGTATTCACTTTCACTTCAATGAGATTACTCAACAGTTTTTGAAATATACATTTTTAGTGGGTTTCTAAAGCTCAAAGATTCGAGTTTGTCTAAAGAAGAAAAGTACATCATTAGTCGGTAAAACTTTTTCGAAAGCTTGAGTTGGGCTCAAAACTAAAAAATCTATTGAAATAAGTTGCATTGGAGCAGTTATGTCATTCATTTGTATGGGATAGTCTGTTTAGGCTGTGGCAGTGAGGGCCACAAGGGATGCTGGGAAAAAACTGTGGCGGAAAAGTTGAAACAGAGTCAACTTTTGAAGAAACGCCACCTGCTGCAGTGGACAGTCAGGCAAACCAGCATACTGCTCCATAGCCATCCTGAAATATCTCTGGAATCAGTGCTATACAGGCAGAGATCATAGACCAAATGATGACGCTCTCCCAGTAAAGGGATCCACGATTGTAACGCCACAACTCGATTCAGTGTTTTTTAAGTTAAGTGTTTGGGTTTTTTTTGTTTTTTCTTTGGACATGCGCCAGATGCAGCAAATAGGCAGGGGTGGAGAGAACAAACAAATACTATAAGAATCACTATTTTTGCCTTTCAATTCTATTCTTGAAATCAAAAACCATTCAATAAAGCAATTAAATATTTAAATTGTGACACTCCTGTTCCCAGTTGTGTTTTCATGCACCCAGCTTCGATTGTTTGGGTCTGGCTGAGCTTATGCTGCAAAATAGCGACACCAAGAAGCTTCATTTGGTTTGTGTTCATTTTTTGAGAGACATGGAGCATCTGGGGTCATGCAAGGTAAAGACTGGAGGTGGAGATGGAGCGCTGGTAGCAAGAAAGCCAGTGAATCAGAGATATAGAAGGTTATTTACTGATTTTCACAGCGGTTATGGTCTAAGTACAAATAAACACCCCCTGCGCATCCCCCACCCTGCAGCTAATCACTGCAACGCCTGATTTTTTCTGATGCCCTAAGAGGTACAAATATGAAATGGCGGGCATTGTTGTTACGCCTTTGAGCTGGAACTGGAGGCAGTGAGAGGGCCAAATTTGACGCCTGTTGTGCTACATCATGCCTTTTTTGCTTCCGGAATATGCATGCTATCTAAAATCGCACACTGGGGCAGCATTACAGCAGTCTTGTTTGGTTCCATGTGAAAAAGCAAAGCTGCCGTAATGACGAGCCTTCTGTGTCCATGTGAAAAGGGTTTAAGAGGGGGCATTTCTTTAAGTCATACTGGGCTGTGTCTAAGGTGTGTAGTGCAACACATTCTAATTATGTCCAAGTTTAGGTCTTGTATTTGAATTATATGTTTCAATTTGGTCAGATAATCTTAGTTCAACTAACAGTAGTTAATGTGTTTCCTGTGTTTTACTGCATTTTTCTTTTCCCACAAAATTGTAGTCAGAAAGAAAAAAAAAATGTAGGTGGTTGTGAAGAATTTTTTCAGCCTACACAGTTTTGGATGCCAGTTCTCATTCAAAGCTAAATGCTCTGTTGGCTTTCCCATGCAACAGATGCAGTTTTGTTTATGGTTTAAGTATATGTGGTATTTTCCCAAAAGCCCGTAAAAACGTAACTCTATCATCTTAAATAGCATTGGTCACAGCTCCTAGTTGAATCACCTATCAACGTGGTTACTTCAACTTGACACAGAGCACTGTCACGCTGGTAATGTGGGGGGAATGCCTCACAAGACCTTAACAAAACAGCATGTTTTCCCTATTTTCTGCATCCAAAGTAATTTAAACCCCTGACAATTGGGTGCCCATGTTTTTGTAATTGCAGGTTTTTCAAGGCTGTGGCCAGCCAAAACCCGCAGGAATGACTAGGTCTACCCGCGGTGTTTCGGATGTGTTCAACGCTCGCTTCAGGCCATACAGCCCAGAGGAGCGGCCTACCACTGCAGCTGGCACCAGCCTAGACAGACTGGTAAGGAGACAGAGCCAATGTTGCTGTTTTCAGGCGAGACTCTGCTTCAGTGTAAACATCATTTGTCTTTCTGACTTGACACTGTTGATTAAAGCTGGTGATTTGCCATCGTAAGCCCCTGGAGCCGGAAATTAATTCTTTGTACTTGTCCTCCATTCAGGCCCCTCTATCGATTTGTGTTTGTTAACGAATCAACAGCTTTACCCCAAGAGGGCAGTGGGAAGGTGCGGTGCACTGCGTTCGGTGCCCTTCTCATCTCTGTGTGCTTGGCAAACAGAAAAGAGAGGGATGAAAGAATTGATGGATAGATTTTGTGAGGCTGACCATATCAATTGTTTGCTGTAAAGCACACCTTTATTTTCCATCAGATTAGCTGCATGTTTGTCGGATTGGATCTTGATACATGGATTTCCATCTCAAACAACCTTGAAACCTAAAATGCTGCATCAGGGTAAAGGTTAACACGGAGCTGACAGACCAATTCAGCTGAGAGACAGTTCTCATCATGGATTACCTTCGCAGCCACTGTGCCCTTCCTCTCTCCCCTGTAGCCTTTTTCAAAGGAAATCTTTTCAAATTGTGTCTCAGATATGTTGTTGTTTTAGAGCAGGGGTGGATCTGGAGAAACACATTCATGGGGGAGGCAAGAGGGTGGCATGGAGACTTAAAGGGGTGGCAAAAATATACATAAATATAATCGCAGAAATATTGAAAGTAGGCACTAAAAAGCAATAAATTGTTTGCTTTTAAGATTAAGATTAAGATTTTTGAATCTTAAAACATTTTTTCCAAATGCATGTCTTTTTTTTTCATTGAACATTAGCCCATCATTTGCTTAAAAAGTAGCCAAACAAAACATTAGATTATATGTGTTAGAGCACCATCTGGACTTAAGGAAATTTGTGGCTAGATTTACGTCCAGCCACAAATATCCATATATTTATACAGCACCAGCCAAAAGTTTGGACACATCTTTTTTCTTTCTTTTTATTATTTTTCTACTTTGCTGATTGTTACTGGAGACATCACACATATGAAATATGGAGTGATATGGAATTGTGCTGAAAGCAAGGCAAGATCTGTTTTATATTTAGATTCTTAAAAGCAAAAAAACTCCTGCACACTGTCTCCTGCACTTAAAATCAAATATTTAAAGATGTTGTTATCAAATCTTTAATTGCAAGTGCAGAAGACAGTGTGTGAGTCTTTTTGCTTGTTATTGTTGACTCATGGTCTTCTACTCCGCACCTGTGGACCTACAAGTGTTCTTTGATATTTTAGATTCCTCAAAGTAGCCACCTTTTGCTTTGATAACAGCTTTGCACACTGTTGTAATAATCTAAACCACTTCCCATTAAAAAAAAAAGGAAAAATCAGGTGCATCCAAAACTGGGGTAGCAGCTGGGGTGGCAAGGCATCTTTCAGGGGTCGCAACTGCCACCCGATTCCAAAACCTCTAGATCTGCCCCTGATTTAGAGATATAAAAGAAAAACTTTTTTGCATTACTGACCTTTGAAAATGTACCAAATTTATTAAGTCACTTTCATGAAACAGCAGCCTCACCCACAATGTTAAAAAAAAAAAAAAGCTCAATCAAATGTCTCAGTGCCTTGTGTCAGGTTAATAATAGGTTATTTACTTAATGAAGACATAATTTGAATAGCAGCGGTTTCTTGCCATCTGGCCTTCGGAATCTCACAACAATAAATGACTTATTTGTTTTATTCAGTACTAATTATGGGTTTTGCACAATCTAATTAATTCTGCACACATTTTTGATGTTTTATATACAGCAGTTGCCTTTTTAGCTCTCTGTGTCTATCAACCATTTCTTCCACCTACACTGAATTAATTAAGACTTTCTGTTTCCCTGCCTTTATGCTGCAAACCAGAGGATTGTTTGGAATGCGATGCAACACAGTGTAAGGTTCAAGATTTTATACTCATTTCAGTTGTTTTTGCTGGGTCTATTGTCTGTGAGTGTTTAATGCATTGTGACTGGAAGCAAAAATTATGTTTTAATAATATGTGGCTGGGCGATGTGTAGGATTGTGTTCCCAGCATTGGAGATTTACAGTAAACATGCGTTATGACCTGTAAATCCCAGTGGTATTCAGCACTTGGTGTGCTAAATGTCAGTCATAGTCTCATTTTCATCTCACATGGGAGTCAGTGTCACCTAGTCTCATTAATTTGCAATGAGGGAGCATTTCTCTCTAATTTATTTGGTTTTCTAATGGAGGAACTCTTTAGACCTTGATAATGGCCATTGTGGTGTATTATAGCATGAAACTTTCAGCTATTAAACACAATAATTTACAGTGCAGCTTCTAACACCACAGGGATTGTTGAACACATGCCAGGGTGTCCTCAGCTTGTGAGGATTCCACTCTGGAGATTCAGCACGAACCTACGTCATATCTATTCTAGACACATCGCAGTCCAAGACCCTCATTGCCTTGGCTAATAGAGTCAACTCCTCAAGGAAGCCAACCAATCAGCAGGTGACCTGCTCCGTCAGAGCTGGCAGAGGGGAGAGCTGTGAAGAGTTGGTGGGGGAGTGTTACAGCCAGCATCTGCTCTAACGGTACAGTGAAGTGGGGGCTCCAGACTGCTCATGAATAACTGGGCAATTAGCCTGCTTGGAGAATGTCATAAGATGGAGCTCAGTGACAGGAGCTTATTTTTGACATACAATAACTAGACCAATGTACCTGAGCAGAAAACTCCATTATCAATATCTGTGCGCTCCAGCAGTCGATGGTGATTCAGCTTGTGCTCACCAAAATGTCGTGTGTCAGGCAGCTTTTTACAACCCACATTTACGTTCATTGTTAGGCAGAGACCTCTTGTAGGCGTAGTAATTATGACAGAAGAAGAATAAAGAACAAGAAAGTCCACTTATGGAAGATGTGGGGTGGATGGACGGTTCAAACAAAGCCTGGGGTTCAGCTCCTATGTGAAATGTCAACATGGAGTTATTTAAAGTATTAAGTTGTTTAAGTATCATTATGTATGTGACTTCCAGCACATCACTTCTGTCACGTGGCATAAAAAACATACTTAATTTAACCGCAACCACAAACTTGCTGAAGCATAACCATGGTGCAATGGTTTTACAATGCTGATCACATCTGTAATGCTGCTTCACTTGTGTAATGTAGTTAGGGACTTATTCTGTCATGTAGGTATGAGGATGTTTTGGTTGATCATAAGCCCCTTTTACAGTGGACAAAAAAAAACTCCTAATACCCACTGACATCTGGCTTTTGTCTGCAGTTGGAAAGGGTACAATCAGCATTCACTCCCTGGTCAAATGAAGTAGTCATAGGTATTTTTTGGCTCCAGCTTTGATCAACAGTGATGGAATCAGCCCAGCACAGCCAAGTTTGCACCCGCTTCATATATTTATTGATGAAGCACTTGTCTTTAGTGGAGTGAATGACCAGTGAATAAACATTTTACTTTCTATAAATTCCTAACAAATAAAGTTATTTTATCAAAAAGCTTTTATTATGAAGCAGCAAAACCAGGAAATTTTGTTTGTTTCATCAACAGTAGCTTAACACGGCTCCTATCCAGCTTAAAGTCAATATAAAACCGTAAAACAAGGCAGATACACAAACAGAAATTAGTGACACAGGAGAGAAACTAAAGAGAAACTAAACTTCAGTGGGTTTACCTGCATCTAAGAAAACTGCATTTTTAATGCAGTTTTTTGCGCCTGCGTCTGGGAGACTGTGGCTAACTTTGGTTGATGCTGGATAGTATTTACCAAGAGTTTTGAAAGTGGGGTAATCAAACAGGGTTTTTAATGATAATTAAAATTTGAAGCTGCAATACTAATTGATGGGAATTGTACCTTGGGTTATCGTGAAACCAGTAATTGTTTTATCTCTGTTGGCTACTGCATTCAGTGATACATCATGTGGCAGTGAGTCAACACAGCTGAATGTGAAAAGAATACTGAGGCTGTAAAGTCGGTGACAACACCTCCAACTTCTCTCAAACTTCTTCTAGAGATAGACTTGTACATTTTGACAACAAAGTCAGTAAGTTTGTACGAGGTGTGCATAAGATCACTGATAATGAACTGTGAAAGGAAGTGTTATTTTAAAAAAAATCAACAGCAAAACAAAATAAAATATAAAATAAAATTGTACAACGAAATTAGAATTGTAGTTCCTTCATGCTAGACATAAAATACAACATACAGATAATTAATTAAATTCAGAATGGAAAAGGGTAAAATATAAAACATAATATAAAATATAAAAAAGATAAATGTACCATTATTTACATGTGTACATATACATGTATACACCCAGGAAGTCATTCTGTAGTACATTTTTTAAATTTCTATCAGGCTGATTGTAAACACCAGAAACAAGATGGTGATGAACTGAGTTTGCGCAGGAAGGATCAATCATCCATCAATATTAACACAGAGTCCTCCTCCCCTCATCCTGCTGCAGTCTTGCATGTTGCGTCCTGTCAGCTCGTACAGTCTGCCCGTGAAGTGCAACAGTTTGATCCATGATGCTGTGGAGCAAGTCTTTCTGTGTGAGCATAACAGCGTTTCCTGTTGGAGTTCCATTTTGTCAGATTCATTTTCCTGACCGGACATTAGCCAGGAGCAGCCGCAAGTCCCAGCTGTGACATTGCTCTTATCTCCACTCACCTTTTCTACTCCTGGTGTGTCCAAAACAGTGCATCCAGCTGATCTGGCTGCATGTTCAGAAGATGTTGAGTGCATTGATTAAGATCTCAGGGTCTGCTCTTTAGTCCAAACCCCACGCCTCCATTTCCAGTGCCTCCAAGTGTATTTCTGTCATAGGTGATGAGTGTTTCAGCAATAAATCTGAAAAATAACGATAAAAAAATAAAATAAAAAAACAAAACAAAACCGAACAGGGTTCAACTTTTTTTCACTTGTTCAGTAAGGCAAGTGGGCCAGAAATCTACTTTGCTGAAGTAAATTTTTACTCCCGCCCCAGACATTCTACAATGTCTGTAGAATGTCAGAAAACAGTGAAAAATTGTCATCCCAGTTTCTCAAAGGTAATGTCTTTAAATGTCTCATTCTAAAATCCAAACATATTCAGTTTAATATGATCGTAAATGAAGAAAAGAAGGAAATCTCCATATTTGAGTGTTTGAAAAGAACATTTTTTGCATGAAGAGTTACTTTAACAATTAATCGATCAAAATAGCTTAATAGCTTAATTACTTTTGACCACTTGCCCAGTCGGGCAAGTGAGTTGCCAGATTTTACTTGCCTGGCATGGCATTTTACTCGACCCAGGCAAGCGGGCAAGCCTAATTGTTGAGCCCTTGAGAAGTAGCAGAGATGAGCCTCACTGGGCTGTAGGCCTGCTTGATGAAATAATTAGCTCAGGTGGTTGAGTGGTTAAGATGCAGCTGCAACGTTCTGGGTTCTTGACTCAAGTCGTGAACCTTTGTTGTTTGTTATCTCGTCCACTCTGTCCTCGAGTTCACTGTCTTTTTCTATTGTCTCATAATGTCAAATAATAGAAAAAAAAATCCTTAAGAAACCTGTGTAAAAAAAGTAGAGAGAATATCTATTTGTCACATGACAGTAAGTCCCATTAATAACACCACATTAAAAGCATACACTATTAATTTTCCTGTGCACATTGTTTGATACAACTTAAAGGTTTAATTGAAACAATCAGGCTTGACTTTTGCCAGTCAGAACAGGTTAAAGTATTTTATGAGTAGTACTGTAACAGCAGCATCTAGTTGTTTAATCTCATGAATAAAAACTAACTGCAGAACAGTTTTGATTTCAGACAATGAAACAGCCACAGTGGGAGAATATTAGTCAGCATTTAGAATCGTATTCAAGATGGTGAAAGTTAAATTCAGTAAAACATAACCTTCATGAGAGAGAGAGTGATGAGTCATTTTGTGGAAATATTAAATGAGTTTAATGGTGGCAGTGGTTTGTTCAGCTAACATTGAATTACGTTGAGGTATGTTGAGGTCATATGTTTTAGATACCACACACGTCTGCTGTGAACTCACTCCTGCAGCTGTCAAACATCTGACAGTATAACACTGGTTGGTAACATACAGCAGGCAAGCAAAAGCCTGAGAGAACGTGTAAAAAGTGTTCTGAAAATTACATTACATTTACAGTATGCTAGGGATACTCAACTTGCTTTGCCTGGGGACCACCTGTGCAAAATGACAAAAATGACTGGCCAGGACCCAGTTAAAAACAAACATTATTATTAAGAAAAAGGCCCATAACTCATCTTTCTTTGAAATTCTTTATTTTTAGTTTACCTGCCTTATTAACCTATTAATTAAATTGACTTGGTGCAAAGGTTGACAGATAAATCAGGTATTTTACGGCATTTAATAACTGCAACTGCATTTTAACTGTAAATGCTTTGGTAACATTTAAAGAGTTTATATAGCATTAATCATAGCTGCAGCTTCTTCCACCATGAAATCTCAGTGGAATGATTCAGAAACATAAACCATAAACATAAACTGCTTCTACCAGGGACAGAATTAATAGCTCTTTTTTTTTTTTTTTCTCCACAATATTTTTATTAACATTTTAACAGCATGAGATACAGCCATTTACTTTTACATTTACTGTGTGCTGTCAATTTGCTTCATTAAGACAGAACCAACGAATGTATTTATATAAAAAATAAAAATAAAAATAAATAAATAGATAAATAAAAAATTGGCTGCAACTAAAGACCAAAAATTGTCCAGTAATCCTGTTCTTCTTCCCGATCCCTAATCAGCTGATCCATCCACACAATGTCAGAAAAAAAAACAACAACAAAAAAAAAAAAGACAACTGAAAGATGAACAATGTTTTTCAAGGTCCAGAATGGCGCCATTAATAGCTCTTTTACTATGAAATATACATTTCTGTGAGCAGAATATCATAATTTCTGCAAAACCTTTGCCTCTTTTCAGGTACAAATTGTCTTCCCCTGCATAGCTTGCTGTCTGATCCTACTGCACTTTGCACTGCATGAAAGGCCATCACGCAAAGATCAGCCTTCTCTATTACTAACATCCCATCATGCAAAACTGGCATATCTACCCCTACTCCCTGTGGAAAACAGTGTGAATCAATTTATTTTCATTGTGAATTAGAACATGGTCGTAGGGCCACCTGGCACCAAATCAGGGGCCAGATTTTGAAAGTTCAGTATCACTAACACACAACTTTGATGTATTTCTATTGAGGTCCTGCAGTTGACTTCACAGCGTCAAACAGCTGCCGTACAGACAGTAAGGAAGCATGTTATTCTCAGTCTTGCAGCGCATAAATGCATCCACAGTGAATGCTGAGGTAGCTAGTTCACATGAGACAATCTTACTAAAAGACATTTTGAAGGGGTCATTTGAAAATGATGGCCTCTCAATTTTAAAAGTTAAACTAAAGATAAAAACTGCAAACCTTCTTTCTTTGAAGGGACAGCACACCCCAAAATCATCTGTAATATTGTTTCCTCTTATCTGTATAGCTCTTCATCCATTGAGTTTTGGTGTGAGTTGCTGAGTTTTGGAGATATCACCATAGAGATGTCTGCCTTCTCTTGAATATAATGGGACTATTTGGCACTCAGCTTGTGGTGATCAAAGTGCCAAAATGAACACAGGCGTGCCTTGAAATTCTGGCGCGATGGTGTGGGCTAACAAACTATATTGTTATTTTTGATTTATTTCTTATTTTTACTTCTGCAATGTCAGGATGATGGTTTACCTGCTTGTTAGATGCAAATATTGAGCTCGTATAAAAATACATGCTATTTGTTTGGTACATAATGAACTGAATTGCGGCAGTAGGAATCGTATTTACAGTATTTCCTCTCACCCCTGTATCTCTGTGGCTCCTTAGAGCTAAGGGTGGACAGGTGGTCAGTGGGAGGCTTTTATGAAAGAGCAATTTATTAGCCGTTGTCTTTATATGAACTTGGTTCTTGCTTCTTCCTTTCAATATGGCAACACAGCAGGACCCCAATAGGTTGTTAGTATGCTTTTCAAAAGCGTATCACAGATACTTCACATATATTTTGTTAGATTTGTGAGGACAGAGGTGTCACTGTGCAACTGTTGCAGGTGAAAAGTTTGGCCACAGTTCTATTCTCTTTTCTTTTCACACCGAGCCTTTGACAAAATACAGAAGCTCACATGCAGGTTTTGACCGATAGCAGCTCGTTGGAGGCCTGGTACACCTGAGAAATATCACAAAATACTGTAAAGAATAGAGTAACTGAAGCTTCAAGCTTTCTGTCATTGCATGTCTTAATTGAAACTGTTGTTTAGCTTTTTTTGCCTCTGTGTTGTACGCTAGGAGTAGATGTAAAGGTGTTAGTCTCATCTAGCAGCTGCCTCACGCTGTCATTAGTGTGGCAGCACTTACGTGTTTATTTTGCAGCTGAGATACGACTGGGTTCCCTGTGAGAGTACATCTTTGTTGTCCCACACACTGTCCTCCTTTACGTTCTGGCACAGGATAATTACCCGTGACAATGACACTGCTCAGCCTTGTGAAAGATGACAGTAGTTTAAAGTGTCCTTTGATAAGACCTTCTTGTCTGGATTCACCGCTAAGTTTGCGAGTCAAAGAATGTGCGAGGGATGGCGAGGAGTGCCTGCGTTCATTTCTTCTGTTGCCTACAGAGGAGTCTAGAGGAGCGGGCCCACCTCCAGCTCAATGAGCCATGACTGTTTAATTGCCTGACATTCTGTCAGAGCACACACCCTCAAAGCTCGGAGAGAAATGGAGATTTGAAAGTCCAAAGAGGGGATAAAGGCACAACAGACTGTCAGGCTCAGAGCCGCATTATAGATAAGAGGTGGGGCTTTTAATTTGACATTTGTAACAAGTTTGGTGCAGTTCAATTTGGTGTAGCTTTATTGGTCCTTTTTGTCTCCCTTGTGTAATACGCAGTTCACATTTTATCAGTAAGGCTCTGTAAACACTGAGAGCAAGACGCAAACAAGACGAGACTGTAGAAAGAGTCTGAAGGGAACAATTTTTACCAAAAATGAATCCTTTCATCCATAACTTAGTCACACTTTATTTGACAGTACACTAATAAAATTAATCAAGCTGTACTCTGTATTAAATTTGACAAAACCTAGAAATAATGTTCTTTAGTAGACCCTTATTAGAGTATATTAGAAGGTAACTATGGAGAGATTATAACAGAACTGTACTGTAAACTAAAATGAAATCACATACCTGCTACTTGAGACTGGTCTGATACAGTCGGCAGAGAAGCTTGGACTTTAGTTGGATAATCTGGTTAAAATATTGTTTTCAAATGGACAAGTGGCAGATATGTAATTTAACTTTAGTTTACTGTACAGTTCTGTGATAATGTGTCCCTAATTACCCTCTAATAAAGTCTCATAAGGGCCTAATACTGTCTAATTATGAACATCTTATTTCTTTTTTTGTTTAATTTGATACAAAGTACAGCTTTTTTTTTTAAAGTTATATTTTTGGCCTTTTATGCCTTTATTAGATAGTACAGCCAAAGAGGAGAGGAGGCAGAGAGCGAGAGGGGATGACACAGAGCAAAGGGCTGCAGGCGGGAGTCAAACCAGTGGCCGCTGCAGAGGACTGGCAGCCTCCGTACATGGGGCGGATGCTCTACCAACTGAGCTAAACGACCACCCTCAAAGTACAGCTTTTAACGTCTTATAAGTGTGTACTGTAAAATTAAGTGCAACCCATAAATTTATATCCATAAATAGTACTGGCCTTTCTTTTTACGCACCCTTCAATCAGATGTATTATATATTTTCTTTTATCTAACTGATCATGTCTGCTCTCTTCTGTGAAACCAAAGTGATGACCAGCTCCAACATCCATGATGAATTCAGAAAGTTCGGTCCATTAATTGATGTTTCTGTCTTAGACTTGCTGAGCTTTTACAGAATTTACCTGAAAATCGGCTGGAATGTATAAAAGGCTGGTTGATTTTTATGTATTAACTGCTGCAGGGAAAATCGCTGTTGTCAATTCACATTAACCAAGGTGTTTTGTGTAACAAGTACTCGCTTCTAATAATAGAAGAGACAAAAGCAGGATAGAATACACAAGGTTCTGATTATTGATTAAGTTCCTTTTTTCCATTACAAATGTTTTTCATAAAATCAGATTTTCACCAAAATGGTTTCATTTTCTTAAATCCAATTTTCACCTCTTCTTCTTATTATTCAAATTTAATATTTTTGTTTTTCTGTGCACCCAAATACGATAGAAGCCTGATGACTGTGACTGCACATTAAATGGAAAAGCTATAATTGTAAACAAATTGTAGCTCCCCTTTCATCTGTTCAGACATAATTTACTCCTGCTGTTCTCCTTTCTCCGTCTCTTTGCCTGTCTCATCCTGTCAGACATTTTTTTTGTACTGCCGGATAAAGTAAACATTTTTCAAAACCCAAGTCAACAATCAGCAGTGGCTGTCCAGCATGCATTCAGGAATACACCCCAAGGTTAGTCTAAACTCACCACAGCAATTCCCAACTCCTCCGCCAAACAGAAAAACTCTGTACAAAATATTTTAGAAAATACTCTCCATGGAAACCACTAGACACTCGGAGTGGTTTCCAACCTGAGGTCACAGAATAAGTATGAGGGGTCACATAAGGATCAACAAGATAAACAGAACATTGTGAGTTTATTTTTCAAAGTTTTGTCTGAACTTTGTTTTTTTTTCCCCCTTGTGAAATACTGAATTTAACTTCTGATAATCAAATGATAAATATTCACATATAAACATGAGAAATAAAAAAAATACACATAAATTTAAAAATAGAAATAAATTTTAAAATATCTGAACTGCTCACTCTTTTTTAAAGTCACCTACAAGGAATTTTGAACTAGCCTCTATATGACCTACATATGCAACAGTGTTAATTTGGACAATTATTTTTAATTTAGTTTTAGTCGTAGTCTCTTACTTTGTCACATTTTAGTGTTTTGTATTTGTTTTATTTTGGTCAAGACTTAGTCAGTGGAGCTCAGTTTTAATTTTAATCAGTGCCTCAGTCATAGTTTTAGTTAACATTTTAGCCTGTAATCTTAGTCATGTTTTAGTTATAATCTTTTGCAGTCAATTTAAAATTGTTCACTTTATTCAAAGCTGTTTATCCCTAAATGAAGTTCTTTCATAAACTGGATACTGTGGATCTTAAATCAGCAAATTACCTCTCATTGTTACATGTGTGTCCTCAGCTTGTGTTACAACTCGCCTCACTCTCCTGTGTTTGCTTGACCCATTCATCCACCGCAACTCCTCCAGACATGGACTTTTTCACTCTTTATACAAAGTCACTTGATTTTGACTACACAAAAAAATGTAATGATGGAGGGATGCCACCAGAAATGATGCTTCAGGGGCAAGGGTGCAGATCTCATTGCAACTTGCATGAGGTCAGTTTTAGCTCCACTTCCTCTGTTAGTTTATGCCATTTACAAGGTTCATTATTAGAAGATATGTCAGCTCAATTTATGTGAATTATTCACATTAATATACCCTTTGCTTCTGGCCGTCGTTCAAGTGGACATACTGTTAAACCAAACTCCACTCTAAAAGCAGATGTTTTATAGTAGGGCCATATTTTTTCACAGGAAAACATCACAAAAACTCTTTTCTGATTCACATCAATCTACAGGTAAATTCGGCACGCATGTCATTTACTCAGTAGCATCGTTAACTAATAATTGATACCAAAGTTCAAGGGTATCTACAGCATCATAGTTTAAAGCACAGAGGCCCTGCTGCTGTTTTTGACACATTGGGAGTGAAAATGGGCTGCTTACATACTCTCCTTAAACTTAGATTTAAGGTGAGCCCAGAGAAACTTCCACTCTTTTGCTGATGAATGTAAAAACTCTGCACATACATCACTGTGTAAAGTGAAGGTCAAACATTCAATTGAGCTAAACATTTCTGGAGTTGAGTGGGACTTCATAGAAAATAACCAAAAGCCACCACTTTTACTGTGACATTAGACTGAGACCAGTTTGTTGAGCATGATATCCTCAGGTCTGCTGTATGCCTGATCGTGCCAATGTGCATTCCAGTAGTTAAAAGACAATCATTCTTGCCCTCTTGGCTGGCTCTCTCAGTAAGAAAAGGTGGCAGCATGGTGAATCAATGCTCAGAATTGCTGCCTCTCAGCAAGAAAGTTTTGCACTCGAATCTTGGTTTGCTTTTTTCTCTCAAGGTAAAACCATGCCATGCAGGTCAATAAGCTGCTGTTAGTTGTGACTGCGTGATTGTCTGTCTGTGTTTGTTAAGCATTGTGAAAGACCAGTGATCTGCCCAGGGTTTTTCCTTGCTTTTAGCCAATACATGGGCTTCAGCCGTCCATGACTCTGATTGGGAGTAAGTGTGTGCAGAGTGTGACTGTGAATGAATAAGAAGTGCAAAAGGGTAGTTTTTCAGCCAGCTCTGAACAGTCTATCAAGCTGCATACTGAATGTTTTTTTTAGTACAGCCTGGAAACTATAATATCACTTTTATTCTCTGCTCACTTTCATGTTCAGATGAATTATCCATTTATACAGTAGGTACATGGATAGCTTCTATAACATTATGTGAAACTGAATATTCATGCTCACAATCTTTTTTTTTTCTCTCGGTCTCTCTCATTCTTTGCCATGTTCGGTAGGAAACACTGAGTAAAACATCCGCATGTGGTTTGTGAAGTCAGTTGTCAGGAAAAAAGCACAACCACTCCTTTCCCAAAATCTTGACCCAGGCATTATATTTGTGCAGTCCAGGAACATGTCAAGCCACTGAAACATTCTTGTTTTGGATACAGCTTAATGGAAGTAAAGTGGGCCTGTCCACAGCTCCATTCTCTGAGTTGTTGTATCTACAGACTCCTGCCCGAGCCGTGCAATTATCTAGATTCCACAGATTCTAACATAACTCTCGAAGACCACACAAAAATAAATAGTCTAGAAGTGCATATGTGGCATCATAGTTTGGGGCATTGTTTGACCGTAAATTAAACAATTCTCTCCGTAAGGAGTGGCACTCAAGCATAAATATTTGTTCTATAACAATAAACTGACAAATGCCAAATATACCTTTAAATCAAAATCATCCCTTCAGCAATAGCAGTGGACATGGAAGTTTGATTTTGTGTGTAACCAGAATAGTTTAGATGATTTATTACAATATTATTCTTGCACATTATTGTAGAAAACAAGCATGAATCAAAAAGGTTCATTAGTGACTGATGGTGGGGGTTATATAAGGTGAATGTTTTCTGTATCCTGGGAGATTAAGTCATTTGGCAGGCTGTGGGGGGCATTAAATACTTTATCTATACATCATGAGAAACACACACACAAATGCTTGTGTCATGGGACTTTATGGCAACATTCAAAAATATACCCGTCATTTGTATCGAAAATCCAAAATGGCAGCATATGTGGACAAAAGATCTGGCCAAGTGTTCTTTGTATGTTCTTGTTGAAAGATAATGAATTACATTTTCACAACTCTGATAACCAGGCATGATCCTGGAGATACATCGTCCAGTTAAGGGCATTAAACAGGGATGTTCACTCAGATATATTTATGTGTTGGGGTCCATCCTCTACAGATAATCAATCATATTAAGGTGTGAAATTTTTATTACTCTTGATTTTACACTTAAATGTGTGTTATTGATTAATTCACTGGTGTACACATGTTTTTGCATTGTCAAAATGCTCGCAACTTTTTATGGCCAGTGTAGGGGGTTAAGATGTAAGTATGAAATCAGGAATAAAATGTTTTGCTCATAAATGTTAATAGCTTATTATATTAGATTTGTTCCCAGTGTTTAAATGTGAGTAAGTATTGTTCAATTTTTTCACTTTTTAAAACTTTTTTTTATGCAAAACATGAAAGTTTTTTTAAATTAAAATGTTGTAAAAGTTGGGACATAAACTATTTTTTAAAAAGGATAAATCAATCACATAAAAAAATAAAGGTCATTTTTAAAAAAAACAACTTAGATACATAAGAAAATGACAATGTTGAGGGACACTTCCTGCATTGGGTGTTGTGTGAATGGGATCAGGGCTTGATGTTTAGGGAGGTTTGTACCTCAAATTTTTTCACCTCAAGACCTGCTAACATTTCATGGAAAATGCCTGCATGGCTGTGTTATGAATGAAAGCAGTGACATTGCAGGGACAAGCACTTGAATGGTTACATTCGTCTGACAGTGGAGACTCGGGCAAGACAGAAAGAGACCAGAGAAATACATGCATTATGTACACTCTGGCAGAATTTTATCTGTCTGTCATTGTAGAAAGTACAGAACAGAATAAGAAACTTTATTTTTCATATACAATAGTGCAATAAAATATAGCCTGACCCAGCAGTCAAAGAGTAGCTTCACTGGTCATGTATGAAGGCTTTATATTGCACGACTTGGCACTTTTAATTAAATTAAAATTTAGCCATACCTCCAACTGCCTGTCACTAAATCAGCACCCCCACTTTTTCTTGTTGTTTATCATTATTTATTTGTGCTAGTAATGGTAGTAGTAGTAGTACTGTAGTAGTAGTAGTAGTAGCTGGTGGCTTGTGACATTCACATATACAGCTAATAGGTAGAGCGACAGCCCTCATTTGCATTATTTTCCATTATGCATTTTTACAAATTTAAGTTGGCTGTTTTATGTTCCAAAAGCAGATGTTATTGTTTGTAAGTTTGACCTGTGTTTGTAATGTGTTTGTTCAGAACATGGTGGTTTATGGTGGCTTATGTTGGTAAGTGTAATTTTTGTGCTGGTTTATTGTTATACCATGAGTGAGGTGGCTTGTACATCTCTTCACCCAAATCTATTGTCCATCCATCCATTTTCTGTAACTGCTTATCTGTGAGGGTCAGGGGGCTGGAGCCTATCCCAGCTGACTTTGGGCGAGAGGCGGGGTACACCCTGGACAAGTCGCCAGTTCATCGCAGGGCTCACACATGGGGACAGACAACCACTCACTCTCACATTCACACCACCTTTAGAGTCTCCAATTAACCTATTATGCCGCATGTCTTTGGACTGTGGGAGGAAGCCGGAGTACCCGGAGAGAACCCACGCAGACACGAGGAGAACATGTAAACTCCACACAGAAAGGCCCTGCCAGCTCGGGGATTTGAACTCAGGACCAACTTGCTGTGCGGCAGCAGCGCTAACCACTGCGCCATCGTGCCGCCCCCAAATCTCTTGTTTCACTGTAATTTGTAATGTTTTTCCCTCATATTACCTACACATGCTTATGTTACATGCAGATTAGAGGTGGACAGTGCTACACTAAGGCTGAACGATTCTGAAGAAATATCTAATGATAATTGTGACTGTGATCATTTCACTGATATTGTAATTGTGATATGATTTGCAATAGTAGAGGTAATGATGATTTTTAAATCATTATTCTTATTTTGATTGAAAAACATGTTAAATTGACTATGATGTGACTTTTCCGTTTTTTTCTTTTTTTTGCAGGAATCTGTCCCAGGTGAAGATGTTTTAAGTCTGTAGCATCTGATTTGTAGGACAGGACATTTCTGTCTCATGACATTCATTTATTTAAAAGTTTTTTGGTACACGTTTTGCCTTTAACAAATATTGCACCTCTTGCAATTTGAAAATTGCAGAAAGACCTCTTACGATTTTGATAAAATTTTGATTAATTGCACATCCCTACGCTACACAGCTCCAGAGTCGCACTATTTAGTGTAATGTTTACAAATAGAGAACATGTGGGAAATACTTTCAAACAGAGACCAGGTGGCAAACAGGTGGCAAACAGGTACATGTAGCATTGTGGAATTTAGAACCAGATTGCAGATCAGTGTTGCAAGTCGGATACCTGATGTTAATATTGGGCCCAATACCAATATTGGAACAAAGTGGTCCCATCTCCAGTCCTAGAAATTGAATTAATATTCAAATTTTTTATCTGCACTTCTGTGGCCAAAAAGGCTATGGGATCACAAGTGGGTCAGTGAAAACCATTACATATAGACGAGAATATTTCAGTAATATAACAGTACTTCTACTTGAGCACAGATTTTCAGTTCTCTTTACACCACTTGTGAATAGTGAAAATCAGTAGTGCCTAAAAAGTTATCCCAATAGTGTGTTGGGGACTATGTCTGAAAAGGCTTTGGCGGTGTGTGTGATATAGTTTAAACATGAAAGACTAAAACATAAAGGCCTGAACGCAGCAGACGTCATGTCCAGGTGCTATTTTCTGAGTCAAACAGCTTTGTTAGCTGTTGATGATCTAAGAGAGACAGTAACTCTCTTAACATCACGCCTGCTCTGATTGCTAAGCTGTGGCCTTACATGACATGCAGATATTGTATATTTCACAATGGGCAGACTATATACATCTGTTTGTTTGTGCCCACACAGCTGTGATAGCACTGTACAGTCTGTTCTCTTTATCAGGCATTAACAATAGTGCCTCCAAAGAGCCAACATGCAGAGGCATTATCTACTTATACCTACTGACTCAGTGTCCATCACCCACAGCTCTTTAAACATTAGGTCAACTGCTCATTGCCAGTTAGAGAAACAGGGGAGTTTGGGTGGAGCTGATGTGGGATAGACTTAAATGCCAGGAAATGAGATCCCAGGGATTTCCCAGGACTGGGAAATTAGGATTTCTGGCATTTAGAGTATTGTTAACTTCATGATTGCTTCAGTATTTTTGACACAATGACAGAATCAGTCAGGATCTAATGTTAATTAGATTAATGTTCTGTTATGCAAAGTTTAAAAATAAAATATATTTGGGGATATTTTTATTGTAAGAGTAGACTCTCCTTGAGGTGAAAAAAACGTTAGATCTCTTGATGTTCTGCTTAAACTTAAACACATAAACTAACAAATATAGAAGAAAAACATCAGAAAATTAGAATAAACTAGAAAAATTACATTATTCATTTTCTGCTGATCTGTGGTTTACACCAAGAGTGATATATTCCCAGGAAGTAATAAAATTTGCATTTTAAAGATTAATTTGTATTTTAAAGATTAATGGAAGTCCTTCCATCCTAATGTGCGATAAACAAGTGACAGCCACTGTGGCTGAAAGTGACTGAAGTATCTATGAACATGCAGCAAACACTTCTTATGCCATGTACTTGCTGTTAAACCACACATTTGTGTTTGCGTATGCATAGCGTTAGTTTCTGAGGACGTGCACAGACATCACTCCAAATGGATGCAGGATAGGACACATAGTTAAAAGCAAGTATATGTCCAGCTCGAAAGGTGCAGTGATAGTTCCCATTCCAAGGTTGTCAAATAGTTAGGTTTTGAGCCATCCCTCCACCCCACCTCTATACATCCCCATTTTTATACTTTATAGAAATGGGGATGTGTAGAGGTGGGTTATTTTATACTTTTTATACTCCTGTCGGACTTACTACACCCACCAGAGGTTGGCACCTAAAAAGTAGGAATAAGTTGCTTGCACGTCCAGTCTAGACTTGTTTTTCTGGTGAGAAGGAGGAGGAGCAGAAGTCTAATTTTCTTTCAGATCACTTGAATTACATTATGCTTAAAGGTTATTATGAAACTTTTGACCAATAACGTAAAAAACAAACAAACTGCTTAACCCAGCTGTAAGTGTCAATAGTTTTTTAATGTAATTATTTTAAAATTAACAACACATTAGACTAAGTGAAACTATTTGTTGAGATTAGCCTCAGAGATGTTTGGCCTCCCACTCAGCCAGAGCACGTGTCGAGGTCACTACAGGAAACTTAGCT
>JAJHUR010073838.1:0-12443 GCA_027495735.1 Lutjanus campechanus
AAAAATGTGTTTTTAAAAAAAAAAAAAAAAAAAACGAGTTTGGACAAAATTGCAAGGTTGCACAGAATTCATGGGGATTGGTTGGATTTGCGCGAACCGTTGCGATTGCAACATCGCAACTTCCTGGAGAAACTGATTATTAGAGAAGAAGAAACTAGAAACTTTGCTCAAATACTCGCCTCCATTTAAATATTGAATGTGTGGTGCAATAAGAAAGTTCAAATTTTTCAGTGAAAATTTATTCTTTCTGTATTCTGTATTATTCTGTAATCACTAAGATGTTGGCCCGTTACAAGGTTCAATAGCCAAGAGTTTGATCTTCTAAAATATATATTCCCAGCATAATTGAAGAGTAAAAATAGAAGCCCCCTCAAAACACGTTTTTTTTTATTTACAGGTAAAACATTCGTCCTACAGAGCCATACAGAAAGTGCTCTTGCATGCAGACATGCTTTGAGAAACAGAAAAACTGAATAGATAATAAAAAACTGTAAACTGTGTCTTGTAAAGGCTGATAGCATGCCAACCCTCTGTATTCCGCATGCTTGTAGTTATTTACAGTGTGTGACTCTCAGCTGTTTTCCATGTCTGTGTTAGAGCAGCTCTCGCACGCTTTGCTGTGTGATTCTGCAGACATTCGGGCGGTGAGATGGCTGCTGCGTACTCCGGTCCTCCTGCCCAGATGGTAGCGAGTGGAGAAATCACTCACATGGTAATCATCCTGGAGACACCTGGAGAACCGGAGCGAAGACGGAGAAACGTAAACCAAGCGCTAAGTGAAGCTCTCAGTCAGTCTAATAAGGACCCAAATTATCTTGTGAATGAAGGGTGCACTCGCCATCCCTCCCACTCTACAGAATGCAGGCTATAAAGTAAAAAGGTTCCACCATGTTGATTATAGAACTGCATCAAACCGCCGCAATGTCATTTGATGGACCTTGCACATTTTCTGCTCTGCTTAATGATAGCTGTCTACACAGTGCTGCACACAATTTAACATGAATACAGGCACAGACAATTTGTATCCATCATTAAAATGACTGTGTCCTTATGTGAGCATGTGTGCAGTTGATATTTAATGCTGCTAGAATGGGAAGATGTCTCAACAAGGCTGTCTCTCAGCGTGTCTGCCAGTAGCTGCCTCCCTCTGGAAGCAACTTGGCAGAGAAGAAGTACCTGAAGACCAGCCCGTGTGACCCTGCACTGTGGAATATCAAACTGAGCTCTGATAACACTGTGAACGGGGTTCCCAGGGGACAACCATAGCTCTCTGAGGGGGCTCCAGGAAGTCTCCAGCTGAATGAAGAGTGTAGAGGCTCTGCAGTTGGGTCATGAAAATCTTAATAAACACATCTGGTCCATTATAGACATTTGCTGTGTGCAAATATGTCTCAACATGAGACAGTTTCAAACACTCTCTACCCTGCAACTCTCCTGTTTTACTGACACAGGCTACAAGCAAGAGTTTGATCTGATTGGTTGAAGTTAGCCAACATTAGACATAACAGACAAATGGTTCTGCCAATCACCTGCCAATGTTTTTTTTTTTAAAAGTACCTGCCCTTTTCCAAACAGTTTCTAAGGATGTCCTCCCAGATGGTTCTGTGTATTAAATCATCTGGAGTGTCAGGTTAATTAATCCTGTAAATGTATCACATTAGCTGTAACATCTAGTGATGAAAAGTCATTCAAGGATGCAAGGATGGATGAACATAAAAGGGATGGAGCAGGCTATCTGCTAAAAAGGCTAAAAGATTGTAAGAAAAAAGTATCTCACCAAAAAAAGGAAGTAGCTTACTAATACAAAATGAAGCAGAACATTGGTCAAAGTCATTCTTTTTGTGAAAAATGCTGCTTGGATTTTGGCAAAAATGCCTTGTTGATGCCAGAGGTCAGAGGAGAATGGCCAGACTGGTTCGAGATGACAGAAAGGCAACAGTAACTCAAATAACTACTTGTTACAGCCAAGGTATGCTGAATGCACAACACGTTGAACCTTGAAGCAGATGGACTACAGCAGCAGAAGACCACACCGGGTGCCACTCCTGTCACCTAAGAACAGGAAACTGAGGCTACAGTTAGCACGGGCTCACAAGTTTGGACAATGGAAGATTGGAAAAACGTTGCCTGAGTCTCAATTTATGCTGCGACATTCAGATGGTAGGATCGCAATGTGGCATAAACAACATGAAAGCATGGATCCATCCTGCCTTGTATCAACAGTTCAGGCTGCTGCAGGTGGTGTAATGGTGTGGGGGATATTTTCTTGGCACACTTTGGGCACAAGTGGGCACACCTTAGTACCAACTGAGCCTTGAATAAATGCCACAGCCTACCTGAGTATTGTTGCTGACCATGTCCATCCCTTCATGACCGCCATGTCACAAAGCTCAAATCATCTCTTCTTGAACATGACAATAAGATCACCAGATCCCAATCCAATAGAGCACCTTTAGGATGTGGTTGAACAGGAGCATGAAACATGGATGTGTGACAAATCTGCAGCAACTGTGTGATGCTGTCATGTCAGTATGGACCAAAATCTCTGAGGAATGTTTCCAGCACCTTGTTGAATCTATGCAACGAAGAATTAAGGAAGTTCTGAAGGCAAAAGGGGGTCCAACCCGGTATTAGCAAGTTGCACCTAATAAAGTGGCCAGTGAGTGTATAATGTTCATAATGTTAACCTTATTTACCATCTTAGTTTAGCATGTTAGCATGCAAATATTTGTTAATTAGCAAAAAACAAAGCGCAGCTGAGGCTGATGGGAATGTCATAAGCTTTTCTGGTATTTGGTCATAAATCAAAGTACTGGGGAAATGAGAATTTTAATCTGATGACGGCTCTAAGAGAAAAGTTGGGTAATTGGCAAAGTGATTACAGTTCATTAATTAATGTGAACTAAATTTCATGGCAATCCATTCAACAATTGTTAAAACATTTCAAAAGACTGATGGCATCAGAGGAAGAGTCGGGGATCACCAAATTCAACAGGCTTCAGATTTCATGGCAATCTATCCAGTAGTTTTCAAAATATTTCACTAAAAGACAAAAATATCAACCTGATAGATAAAATAAAAAGTAAAGCCATGGAAAGTAGTGATGGGAGGTCTGACTTTTTACTACTTCAATGTTGTTCACTCATGAAGGAGAGTCAGGTCAACCAGAGCTTAATAAAACTCCACCAGCGTGAGCTCCCATAGAGCACTGAGTGGGCTACGCTCCAGTTTAGACCTCCACTAATTTAAACGGGATAAAATAATTGTAATCATGTGACTCTTCTAGCCTGTCCAAATGTATCAGTGGGATCAAATGGATCAAATTCTGATAGTGACATGAGTCATATCGTGGGGGTTGTGATCCTGGAACGTGCCAGTGAATCAGTGAGTGGAGCAGCTAGAGTTGTCACAATACCAGAATTTTAAACTTTGATGCAATAATAGTGTAAAAAAAGGATACCTCTTTTGATACCACAGCAAAAAAGGGGAAAAAAACATCAACAATCTGCACACAGTGCTGATACAAAAACAGTTACTGAACACTGTTTAGTTTTGCTATGTTTCAAGCCAAATTTCAGACAGGACAATAAAGACTGACCTGAAATTTTGGTCTTTTATGATTATGCAGATACATTTTTAGTAGTTTTGGTACTTTTGATACTATTAAATATTAGTATTCTATTGTTTTTATACATATGGTCTGAAAAGTATTGATACTTAGATATTTTTGACAACCTTAAGTGCAGCCCAGGGCAGATCTTCAGCTCAGGGGAGGACACTGCAGGCTGGAAGTACTGAGTAGTGAGTGAGAAAGTGAGTGAGTAACTTGTGCAACCCAAGACCTTCACCTCAGGAAGCATGCTGTGGGCTTGGAGAGTGAGTCCTTTTTTCTCCCCAGGCTAGGTTAATACAGTAATTAACTTGATACATTTCCACAAACAGTTAATATAAGTGTTTGTGAGGGACATGTGGTCTTGCCTCCTGCAGTTTGCACTAGCTAGTAGAAGGCAGGAGCAGTGAGTCAGTGAACAAGTTGGTTGAGATTACAATTTGTCACTCTTGAGTCAGTAAAAAGAGTCTCGAGTCTTGAACGTTTGATTCATGACTCGCACAGCACATCACATCTCAGCTGAGACTGCAGAGCGCTTTGCTCATTCAGCTCAAAATTATTGAAAACTTTAAGGAGTGCAGTGAAACAAGAGAGGCTGAGTGGACTGGATATATTGAACGGATGAATGAAGAATGAATAAGCAAAGAGGCTGAATAAATTGCCCAAAGTGTTTGGGTAAAGGCAACAGTTTCTCTCAGCCACTCAAGCAGCACCTCAACATTTGCCCATAACTGCGGCTAATAGTTGTAAACAGGAGTTAAATGGATCTGAGCTCTAGTCTTACCTACAATTCATTCACTGTTTTCCATGGAGCATTTGCCATTCTGTTCAGACTGCAGGTGGCCAATCCATCTGTGCTGACTGCACCAAAATACACCTGTGTTCTCAGACCAGACAGGTGCCTGTGCACAGTCCAGACTGTGTTTTACACTTCAATAAAGTCACACTGCCATGAAGTTGAGGGACACACAAGAGACAGATTTAAGACATGTGTCATGAGTCCAAAAACCAATCACATGATGCAATGCTGAGGTGGGACAAATACATTCTATTGCAAGTCACCAGTAAGTCTCAAAATCTGTGATATTCTGTGTGATCTTCAAACTCAGTTTTTATTTATTTTTACTATTTATAACATTTGAAAGAAAACTGATTAGATATGCCATGGTATGTCACTCATGTGGAAAAGTTACACTAACTAATAATTTCTGAGCCAAAGGTTGATCATGTTGTCTTTTTTTGACTACAGCCAAGTCTCTACAACTAAGTGTAATAATCAGTGGTATCATCTGTTGTCTGTCTCCTCTTGTCCCACACGCTGTCACATTTTGATTGGCTGCTGTGACATTAAATCAAAGTATAAGCATAGTTGGAAAAACAAAGAGTTGATGCACAGTTTTTATGACTTTTTTCATCTTTGAGGAAACCTATTGAGTCTTTAAAGGGAAACCATAGCAATTTTACACATCATGGTCTGTTTTCAGGTGTTGGGGAGTTCTACTGCATATGCAAAGAGTTATACAAAGCCTTTAGTGTCTCCAGAGGGAGCTGTGTGAAGTCTGATAATGTCCTCAGTTAATGTCACTTGAAGCAGCATTGGTTGGGGCTGGAGGCTACAGTTTGAAAATAAAAACAATCTGTGGGTGTGGAGTTGAGAAAGAATTGAGCTTATGAGGCCTTATATCTCTGCTGCAGGCTAGCAATATTAGCTGTTATTAGCATAAGACACCCTAATTGGGGTGAAGTATGTGCCAGGTTTTGGAGAAAAGAAAAAGAATGTGTTGAACAAAAAAAGACGGTACCTCTGCTCCGCTGCATCAACTTTGAACCATTGCTATATGCTAAATCAATGGCATAAAGGTTTCAAAACACTTAATGTTCCCACGAAACAGATAGTGGAGTGTTTATTGTTTACATATATTATGTAAGCCATGCAGCTAGTGGTCCATGGACGCTCATTCTTCTCTGACTGGCTTCTGTTGGGTATTGGAGCTACGGTGTTTTGGTCCTGGTCTGGCCAGGTTCACTGGGAGACCTCTGAGCTTGGTCCCATTGCCCACTAACAGCAACAGTTACAGATAGCTACTTTAGCAACAAGTAAGCTAAAGGTATTAGTCCATAAGGACACTTAATTACACTGTAATTAAATCACCAATCACCAAGGACATCAGAGGGAAAATTAAACATTTCCTCCATGAAATATGATCCAGTTTCACACGGATCAGTTTAACGTAAATAAGTTGGTTTTGTGCAGTGTCCTGCAGCGTTACAATGGAAAAAAGCAAGAAAGTGCAGAATACAAATTTAGTACACGCCCCCAAATACAAGATGTCGTCAACATTTTTTAATTGTTCACAGGAATTCACAATACCATTAAGAATACCTACGAATGTACTTTTCTGTCATTGTTGGGCTACATTCTGGTGTATAGGTTACGTAAAGTAAAACAGGTGTGATAACCACACTTAAAGTTCCCATTAAGTAAAAATAATTGAGTCCAAATAAAGTAATTTGTTTGAAGTAAAATTCAAGCTGCAAGTCAAGTAAGATTTTGTCACTATATTCATTACTTGAGTTCATCTCTTCATTATACACTCTATGCCTTATACACAGCAAAATCTTTCAAACTCCATGTTTACAGGTGGTACCATAATCTTACTGTTTGTAGTCCCTGTTAGGCCATTTCAGACTTGGCAAAATACCTCCAGGAAATGGTATAAAACTGGGTATTACTAAGCATGCCTAAATTAACATGTAAAATTGGTGGGAGGCCCCTTTAAGTGAACCCAGGGTGTGGTACACAGGCAAGGGAGGGGGTGAGGTCACCTTAGGACACAGTAAATAACTTTATATCACATTTGGGTGATAATTTAGTGTTATCTTTTACCATCATTCCATATAATCATATCCTGACTAAATCTGAAGATGCGAGTCCCCATGTGAACAGGGAATTTTCCCATTATTCCGCCTCCTCTGTCTGCTGTACTGTCTGACAATGCTTCTCCATCTGCTCTTTTCACTTTATTCTCATGACATTTTGCCTTTATTCGACAGTTGTCAGTAGTGAATGGCAGGTGGAAGGAAACCAGCAGAAGAAAGCACACATGTCCCTCACTGTACTCTTCATTTTCATGGTATACCTGTCATCTTTTTTGTTTTCGGCCAGCAGGTGAAGGTTGCCTCCAGTCCTGCTCAGACACCGGGGATAACGAGGAGGAGACGACTCCATTATCGGCCTTCCCTACTCTCAAGGTCTCCTCTGGTCCGGAGCATGACAGCAGGCAGCAGCAAATCGATAAACAAAACACAGGAATCCTGGCAAGACGAATGGACTGCGAACAAGGACGTGAAGTGGGAAATGGATTTTTAAGTCACCCTGCGAAGCACTTGCAAGTGGCATTTAAAACAGGAGGACAGGATGACAGAGAAGGTGCTCAGTCTCAGCTGGGGAAGTCCTGGATGAGCTTGGACTTAGAAGCACCATGAACTGATGCACTAGTGTTGAAGTATGTCAATAAATGTGTTCTGATTTTGTCACACCACAGAAACATGCGTCATTAGCCAAATTTGAATGATTAGAAAAATTGCTAAGTATATAAAATCAGGTCTTAAAATCGTAGCTCAGCTTTAGTGGACATGTCCAGACATGTTTCAGCCACCAGAGCCAGAGGACGGTGACAGGATGGTATTTTTTTTTTCAAGTGAGCTGAAGTGAACTGCTGGGTTGATTTGGACTGAGAGAGTTGCTGAAGGTACGTTCATAACTGACCGTTATGGAGGGTAAGGGGAGCAGGGCCGCGGTGTCGTTCATGTGTCGGTTCGTGGGGCTGATATAGTGTTGGGGGACCATGGTTCTGGCACGTCACTAAACTATATTTCAGGTCCGCCAAAAAAATCCTGAACACAGAAATGGTGAACAACAGTTTAACAGTCAAACTCCACAATTCAGTACTACATATTTCACATGCATAATGTGTTTAAAAGAAATGCTCTTTTTCCTTTACCCAGACTTTAAGAAAATTGCTTTTTTTGAGATGAGGGGTTTCATGAAAGCTAATTATTGGTATGTGCAAAGACTTTCTTGACGATAACTCACCAAGAGTCTCCAGTCTCATGGGAGACATTCCAGCCTCTTGGAGTAATTAATTGAATAAATATTGATATTTGTTCTTGGATCTTTTTTCCCCCACTTTTCACTGTATTCAGAAATTTGATCTCAGAGGTTTCTCAATTACATTATAGCCACAAGGAATGCTGAGTACCAGAAGAGTGTGGGAAGAAATGTGTTCGCAAAGAGCAAAACACAGGCTTCAGTGGAACAGCGGAGTGGAGAAGATTCATTATCCTTTAATAGCAGGTTTAAGTGTGAAGGGCTGAATTAAAACTTTGCTTAAACAATGAGGACCTCAGGGGGGATGTAAAACTGAATAGGTAATGCACTTAGGTGTATGTGCAGTATGAATTACTGTACGTCTGACTCAACATCATTGTCACTTAAAATGACTTCACCATTAGTTCACAGCTTTAAAATCATGCTAAGAAATAGTTTGATTAAAGCTGTGATGCACAAGCTGTACAAACACCTTCTAATGCACAAGATGGGTCAAAAATGACCCAGTGTTTCTTTGCCATCTCTTTTGAAATCAGTTTATTTCATCAGCAAAGCTCCCCAGGGAGCAATCCACCATTCTCCAGCAGAGAACCATGGCCCTCGACTCAGAGGTGCTGACTCTCATCCTGGCTGCTTCACACAAGGCTGCAGACGGCAGTCTGTGCAGTCTGATGAAACCAACAGAGGTGCAGTCTGATGAAATCAACAGAACCACATCATCTGCAAAAAGCAAAGACGCAAGAGTTTAGTGCTTACATGCCTCACAAATGTCAGGCCTGGTGCACTGGGAACACCAGCTGATGATGGGGTAGGGTTAGGGTTAGGGGTTGGTGGGGAAATAAGGGATCATGTAAAAAAAAGTTTTTAAATAGTCTTCACCATATATGATTTTAGGTAATGTAATGTGGAGATCTGTATGAGGTCACAGTAGATAATTATGGCAGGTTGGGGAAAAAAAAGCATAATGGCGCATTAGAGGGCACAGCCTAGGCTACTACAGAGTGAACAATATGAAAATGCTCAAAACGACAAAATGACAAAATAGAAACAACTTATGGAATAACATTAACAACCTGAACTAAAGATAATAAATCAGTTAACTGTCTTTTTGTTTCAATGCTGCATACTTTAACATTAGAGAAAGAGTTCAGAGTTCACGAGTCAAGTTCAACAAATCATGACTCATTGTTTTCTTAGTGTGCAAATAAAAAATTCTCAAAGTGTTCTCATTTCTTAACATTTCTTGGTGCAAGCTATTTAAAAAGAACATTTTTAACAAATTATGCTTTAAAAGTGATGGTGACAGAATCAGCCATTTCACATAGAGGTGTGGACATGTCCCCCAGAGTTAACAGTGTAAATAACACCTGTGGCAGCTGGGTAAATCTTGCACCTCTTCCTCTTTTCTTGCCCCTCCTGTCTGATATCCTCCTGTGGCTGGTTGTGCAGTGAAGCAGGTGTATGCACTGAGGGTGGCGACATCCAGCACATTATACCACAGAACCATGGGCTACCTGTGTTCTCCACTTTCAAGAGTAGGTTCAAACCATCTGATCCTTTGTGTCAGCTCTTTTTTGTTTTGGATTACTTCTGGCTTCCTCTTGTAATCCACTACTTTGTCATCATGCACAGTACTCAGGAGCCTTTCCCTTTTTCAGTACATGGCTCAACACGGCCGTGTTACCATTGAATCCAAATTCTGCATCTCCCTTGATTTGGATGACTTGTTCTTCCAGTTCTCACAGTGGTCAGGCTCTTTTCAAGGAACTTCTCAACCAGAGGATCACTGGTTAAAAAGTTGTCCATTGTGATGAAATGTTCAAAAAATTCTCTAGGTATTGCTCGAGAACATCAAGAGTTTATTCACTTCTGCATTCTTTATTCACCTGCCTGTCTGATTCCACTGGACACTATTCTCTGCAAGGTTTCTCTGATCCTCCTCTCCTTGCTGTCTCCCTGTGTGGACCATTCCATCTATCACATAAGGCCACACACGCATACACACAAGGAGGGTCAGACCAATAAAGGCAATGAATTTGTCTTTGTCGATGCTTCTCCACTCTTTCCCTTTTGCTGCTGATGCTCTTCGTCCCTCTAACTCGGTGCATTACACATCCTCCTCAATGGTGTTGTCACTAATGAACATGTCCCAGGCATCTTCCAGTGACACAACTGTTGAACCAGGACAGTTTCTCGGGATGTTGTGTCTTCTTGTTCTTCCCTGAGTGGGGATTCCCATAAGACCCCTTCTTTCTCAGTCTAAGTGGCTGGCTCTGAGTTTCCACTTCAGAAGTCTCATCAGACATCTTCTTCATCTCAGGGAGCTGGATTCCAAGACTTACCAACAACAACAACTTGACCCTGTGGCATATTGTCGAGGACATTTGACCTCCACACTGAACATTTTACAGGTCCTGATTTACTTGAATTTATCAATAGGAAGGGAATATAATAATCACAAGTATGTTTGCATTAGGGTATAATCAATTGAAAATAAGAATTGTTGTCAATTCCTGAGAGAGAGCCCTTTACATCTACAGAGTGAGTCCTTTACCATGGAGCTATGTTTCTACAGTAGCCCAAAACAGACTAACCAAACACTTGCTCCAGATATGGCCTTTCGTGTTTTGCACGAGTTCTGTAGTCACGGTAGGCTCTCACGGTAGGACAGTGAGGTGTTTGCAATCTGCAAGCTCATCAGTAGATGCTACCAAATCAAACATACTGCTCCTTTCAGATCAGATAGATATTTCTGTGAGATTTTATGAACCACTACTAACCACCACTTTACTAACCAATTGCTAACAACTGTGAAAGCCATTTGCCACATTTTTTACAAAAGTCCAACAGGGCAGCAACACAAGGGCTTAAAAAAAGTTGTACAAAGCTGCTCTGGCTCTTTTTATATTGTGATTGCAGTTTGTGCTTACAAATTTTTACTACCGACAGAGCCACTGTAAAATACCCTCCTGTCTTTCAAGTGGACAGACCCTTAAACCAAACTCCATTCTTGAAGCAGGTGTTTTATGGTAGGGCCATATTTTTCACAGTAAAAACTTTACTTCCACCATCACTAAGACTCTCTTCTGATTCACTTCCACCTAAAGGTACAATCTGCGGATGTTACTGTAACTCCCCTACTTTTTGTGGTAACTAGTAGTGCATCTAGTTAAAATGAATGTGCCAAAAATATCAAAAGTTTTAAAACATGTCTGTTGTGTTTTATTGGTCCACAATTTAATTTTCATCACAGTTCTAACGGTTACAATTATAAGACAAGTTTGAGTTGTCTCACACTGTGCCACAGCAGCACTAAAATGATATGTGCACTAATAAGAGCATTGGAGCAAAAGTGGTGGTTGGTGGCTGGTGGAGGCCCATCATTTTAAACATTTCATCCACCTCATTTTCAAATGTCAAGGAAGCAGATATTGATGAGAATGCCTTTCTGTTCCATCAGTGACCTGTTTAAAGATTGGAACAGTGCCTTCAAAACCTTTTACTGGTTTATAAAAGGTTTCAAAGGTTTGACTCAATTGTAAGTGGTTTCATTGGGTTTAAGGTTAAGAGGCCGCCTTGGAACCTACTGTGAATGTAATACAATACAATACAGTACAATACTGGACATAAATTGAGTTCTTAGATTCAACTTTGATTTAAAGAATTTTGTAACTTGTCATTTCTTGTATTGTTTTGCTTTTTGCTATGGACATGAAAAAAAAAATCAATCAAATGATGGACTGTTGGAATGGTGATGTCATATCTGATGGATCAAGGTTTTAATGGATTATAAGCAGTGTTGGGAATAACACAAAACTAAGTAACATGTTACTGTAACTCCACTACTTTTTGCAGTAAGTAAGTAGTGTATCTAGTTACTTTTCAAATTCAATAACACCGTTACTATTACTTAAATTTAAAAGGGCTCGTTGCTTTATGGGGAAAAGCCAACAACTTCACAGGGTTAAGGTTTATTATCATTCAACCTTTATTATCATGTGTAACTGTACGGGTCTGGCGTGCACACCCACAGATGATTACTGCAGAAACAATACTGTGGTGAGTTCACCTGCGGCTGCTGCGGCATTTGGCCCAAACTTTGGCTGTAATTGCCACTGACTACCTTTCTTGTGCCCATGGGGCACGCCGGAAGGGGCATGACTTTGCTTCTCTATTGGCAGCCACATAACATATCGAAAAAGGAATACTAAAATGTTTTGGGAAATATGCAACCAACCCTGATAAACCAATGCCGATCAATACTTTTGTTTGGGCCAGAGCCATTTGTCTTGCTTCGCGGGGCTTTATCACATCATCACCTGACTCACTCCATCGCTCCTGTCTTCACTGATGCGGCCGCTAGAGGGCTTTGACACTTCGTCGGAAGCATATGTTGTTTTTAGGCACTTGCTGAGACGACTGTTTCAGAGAACCCACTGAAATTAATAAGGCAGGCTGTGTAATGAAAATCCTCACACTTCTAAATTCAGTCTTCATCTTTGACCTCCATGCTGTCCTGGAGTTTAACTGGAAGTGTTTTGAGAGGCTGAGATGTGACTGAACAGAGCCTCTGTGTGAAGAACCATCTCAAATACAGCTTCTTTGATTACACTGGGCTTATGCTGCTCATATTAGCAATTTTTGCTCAAAGATGTCTTCACATTCTCAATTATGTGTCTCACTGTGTGTGTGTGTGTGTGTGTGTGTGTGTGTGTCTTTTCC
>JAJHUR010073840.1:0-13920 GCA_027495735.1 Lutjanus campechanus
GTATTCTGATACCTTTCTATCAGAACCAGCATTAACTTCTTCAGTGGTCTGAGCTACAGTAGCTCGTCTGTTGGATGAGGCCACACAGGTCAGCCTTCATTCCCCACGTGCATCAATGAGCCTTGGCCGCCCATGACTCTGTCGCTGGTTCACCACTGTTCCTTCTTTCTACCACTTTTGAAAGATACTGACCATTGCAGACCAGGAACACCCCACAAGAACTGGAGTTTTGGAGATGATCTGACCCAGTCGTCTAGCCATCACAATTTGGCCCTCGTCAAACTCGCTCAAATCCTTACACTTGCCCATTTTTCCTGCCTATAACACATCAACTTTGAGGAGTTCACTTGCTGCCTAATAAATCCCACCAACAGGTGCCATGATGAGGAGATAATCAGTGTTATTCACTTCACCTGTCAGTGGTCATAATGTTATGCCTGATCGGTGTATGTTGGCTGTTAATTGATACACTGTGAGCAGTCAGTTAATTTCTGTTTCTGCAGTGGCTAGCACAGAATGACGTGATTAGCACAGCTACAACATATACTGTGAGCTGTTTGATTGTGTTTGGCTTAGTGAGACACACTTTTAGAGCATTAAGGTTTGCTCATGTTAAAGTGTGTGGATAACTTTCATTATGTTTATGTGTGTTTTAAAGATAATGTGTGCTCCTTGTTTAAGTTTGTAAATGTGATAAGGAGCACAAAAAATAACATAGAAGAGACATATTGCTGCAGATGTTTTATAATTTTTTTAAACTTTGCTGTACAGTTTGATAGCGTAAGCTTATGTTTATTGATTTATAGACTATTTTCATAAATACTTACCTCGCATTTGATTTTTCCTTGAAGAAAAAACGATAAGTGTTATTATACCTACCTGTTTACTTACCTGTGAAAAAAACCTGGAAGAAGAAGAAAATTAGAAAAGATTAGAAAATTAAGTTTGTAATAATTGTAAAAATATAAAGGGAAGGAATACTGTTATTGTAATATCTTGCATTATGTAAATAATTCTGAAAATAATAGTTTCAGTCAAGCTGCCAGAGAGGAAGCATCGTGTCTGAGTGTCATCATTAATATCTCCCCTAATTCTCTATGCACCGCTGCAACCTGTGTGTGTGTGTGTGTGTGTGTGTGTGTGTGTGTTTGTGTTTGACTGAGAGGGAGACAGAGGGAGGTAGGACAGTAGGAGGTTTATTGCACACAGTGATTCTGGGAGTCATTGATACTTAATCTGATCTGCTGCTTTGTTACTTGATCACTTTTCTATAGAAAGACAATCACTACATGTATGACGTAGACACATGATGAATGTTTCTTCCCTGTAACTGCCTTGACCAGCTAGTCAACATTCTTTCTTTCTCGCTCCCTCTCCCTCTTTGTGTGTGTGTTTGAATCACTCAAAATTGAATCCGCCTCACATGTTATGTCATGTATATTTGTGCCCTCTCACTTTCTCAAAAGAGGAGGTGTAGATTCTCATCAACATGTTATCGCTTGCGATATTGACTGCAGACTGTTTGAATGAAAAGGACAAAACACCGGACGCTGGTGTAGGGAACACATTTAGGTGCTCTTGCAGCTTTCGAAGGTAAAGTTTGTGACGTTGCTATTTTTCTTATATGTATTAAATGTGGAGATGATAACAACTGCAAATAATCATGAAATTGAAAGTGCCTAAGATTTAATATTATATAAGACTGACAAGACACAACATTCTTGATTTCATATTACTGTGGATATACTACAGTTGTACTGTATTTGTGTGAACTTTAGTGATGTCATTGAACAATGTGGGGTAGATATTAAAAACTTGTTCTCTGTCTATAACCTGATCTCTCAAACAACAGGTTTCATTCTGAAGAATGAAAGATTTCTACATGAACATCACCTCACAGAACGAAAGCTATGATTACAGCAACATCTCTTCCCCCACCGTCAACAATGATTATGACAACTTTATATTCATTCTTGATGTGCTGACATACATAACCGTTTCTATCGGCCTTCCTCTGACCCTCGTGGCCATCTGTGCTCTTTATTGTCAGGTATGTACATTATTACTGAGATTTATTTATTTACTGTCTGTGTCATGTGTCTGTCGTACAGTCTGTCTGTTAAGATCTTGATCTGACTTTAAATTTACTTTGACTGACTATAAATTTAAAGGAATAATTTACTCCATAATTAAAATTAACATGAAGTTTACTGGACTATAAACACATACAGGTTAATGGTTGTTGAGTTTTAAGGCACCATTTAGGTACAACTCAAAGAAAAAATCATGAAACAGTTGTCATTTGTACATTTGGGCTCCATGTAAATTGTGAAATTTTGTAGACATTCATGGTCCCCAGAGGATGAAAACTCTGCTTCCTTTAACACCAGCATGAGGCTGATGTTTATGGTTTTTAGTGACTTTTCATTTATTCATGTCATCAGATTTATGACTGAATACCAGCAAAGCTAATGGCAGTGCCATCAGTACTTTGTGTTTAGTACTAATTAATAGCTTTTAGCATGCTAACTTGCTGAAGTAAACATGGCAAATATTATCTGCTATTGTGAACATATTAACATTTAGCTAAACAAACCACTGTGTGCAGCATCAGAGAACTGCAAGCATGTGTCCATTAATAACAGCCTAATTATTTCATTTTGTTCCTAATGCTCAGCTGTTAGTAATACATGAGTTTATATTCAATACATGTTTCTTTTTCCCACCAATCTTGTAAACCCATTTGTGTTTACAGTCTTCAGAGACAGAGAAGAATTTTCTCTGCAAACTGTCAGTTGTAAAATTGAGTGACCTCAGTAAATCCAGTGGAAACATAATTAACCTGTGATAACATGTGTCCTATTATTTGTGTGATCCTCCCTTCTATCAAATGTGAGTTGAAAAATACATAAATGTCTCTGACTACAACTGCTGGGTGGAGCAAGAAGACATATGTGGGAGGAGGTGGAGTTCAGAACATTTTTACAGCTGCTTGTTTACTTTTATCAATGTTTTCCTGCAGGTACAAAATTATCATGTTGCTCCGATCTACGTCATCAACCTTCTCATCTCAGACCTCATTCAGCTCTGCTGCATGATCCTTCAGGTGGCAGCAACTAGCAATTCCATGACGTTTAGGGTCTCCAGTTTTATTTACCTCTATACTCTGATGGTCAGTGTTTGTTTCATGGTGTGCATCGCCCTGGAAAGGTAGCTATCTGTCTGTCCAGTATGTGTGAAGCTACTTCTGTGTCTGATCATTATATTACTATATCATTCTGAAGCTCCTCAAAGACTCTGTGTCCATCTTGTATTACAGGTATTTGGTCATCGCCCACCCACTGTGGTACCGCTTCAGACGAACCATCAAGATCTCTGTGGGGGTCTGTGTCCTGGTCTGGATCCTTCCTCTTCTCTGTGTCTTCACTTTCTATTTCTGGGCTTTAAATAGGAACTTCTTTGTTGTCTTTGGCGTCTTTCTCCTCCTTCCCCTCCCACTGTTCATATTCTTCCTGGGTGGGACCCTCAAAGCCCTGTCCACCAGCTGTGTTTCCTCTGATGAAAAACGAAGGATAGTGGCAGTTTTGGTTCTGGTGCTGCTTATTTACACACTGCTGTTCCTGCCGGCCATCATTTTTTTCCTTTCAAAGGGAGGCCTACGTAACATTACACTTAACACCCTGGCTGACATCTTTCTTCAGTCAAGTCCTCTTGCAGACTTGACTCTGTATATTTTCATGAGGAAAGGGACCATGGACAAGTTTTTGTCCTCTTTGTGTTGTTGCAGAATGGACAGTGATGATACCAACAGTTCAGTTCAATTCAGTTCAGTATGAATGATGACAACATTTACACAGTCAGCTTCATGTAGGCAGAGAAAGAGGGAGAGAGAGAAAGGAGAGAAAACACAAGGAGAAATGTAGACAAATAGAAAGAATAGAGACCAGACACATACTGTCATCTACTGATACCACTTCCAATAAGACACCTGACTGTAGATAAAAGGATGCTGGAAAATGTTTTGGTCAACTTGTTCTGGTTCACTGTGATGGCTTCAACAAATGTAAATACAGTTTGTTTTTATCAGTTTGTTAGCTGTAAGTTGATGTTTATTATTATTGTCCTTTAATCACAGAAGCAAACCAGATATTATTTTAACTGAGCTCAGTATAGCTCTTTACTGATTGACCTCTTCTAGTTTTATTTTTTACGTTTAGTGACATGCTAATTTATAGGAGGTGATTCAGAGCAGGTATTTAGCAACAGCTGTTTCCTTGGTAATATGGATAAAATCTTGCCACAGTGTATGTAAATTTCTATGAACTTGTATCCGATTAAAAATGAGTTTCTTGACAAAAATGTGAAAGTCTGTCTTTGACTAACACTGATTTAAAACTTGATAAGAAGACAATTTCTCTGCTGGTGGACAAATTCAGCAGTATCACACATGAGGGAGTGCTGTTGGACTGAATATTATCACAGCTGTGATTCGTAGGTGGATAATTAATCAGAGTTGTGATGATATTGAGTCCAACAGCACTCCCTCCTGTGTGATATTGCTTTCATACAACAGTTATTAAAGCTATTTGCTAATCAACATGAATAAGCATCATGTTTATTTACCAATTTGTTTGGCTCCGCCAACACAAATAATATAACTGCACTGGGACTGGGCTGTTTCCGAGCAACACATAAACACGTTGCTCAACACTATCACTATCTAGCACTCTGTGTACTACATATTATATCAGATCAGCTCGTTGTGTCATTTACATTTATCTGTATGTTTCCATGTATAGTGCAGCCAGTGAAATAAGTCTGGTGACAGTTACTTTGGTGGCATGTGTGCTTCAGATGATGGAGACCTGTGTGGAAATTTTTCTTGTAATCAGCAAGATCAACATAGTTTTAAACATCGTGTGCCATTCATTTGTATTTTAACTATCAAAGGGACCCCAGAAATATTGGTGGAGCAAAATGTATTATGAAAGTTTAAGTAGGTATAGTGACAGATAGGGGGAGCTACAGTGTTTTAGGCCACAGAAATAATGATGGGAGAAAATCCTTTTTAATGAAGTGTTCTGTAATCACTGAAAACGAGGCTCCACAATAGGAGGAGCTTCACTGGGTATAAACGAAAGCTTCTGAAGGATTGTAACTCAGTGTTCTCTCCAAGGACCAGCCCTCAGTTTGAGGTACTTGCACTTGAACTTCAGTAAAATTTATATAACATTGAACTCTACTGGATTTTAAGAAGTTTCTGAAGAAAAGTATGTTTTTGAGGACCTGAAGACTTTTGGCCCATCATTTTTTCCAACAACACATGTAAGACATAAGTCTTTTTTGTTCAGATTTTTCATGTTCTGTGACTCATTATGAATTATAATTGACATTGTAGTCTTGGTACGTTTCTATGAAGCATGTCACTTGTGCCCACTCACTGCCATGATCTTCCTCACCTTCAGTCCAACATCAGAGAATTTATGTTTGGCCGTGGCTCTCAGGCTGTGGTTGGTGTTGATCTCTTGCTGGAAAATCAATTGTGTTCCCTTTCAGAGTGTATCTTTGGCTGTATTTCCATAGATGCAGATTACAGGTAACTTTCTAGTCAGTGTTGGATTATCTTGACAATATTTATATGCACTGTTATACAAACAAAGCTCAGTGTAAATTCAATCAGGAGGACATACTTGATGCCTCATTCATTCACGACTCTCTCTCTCTCTCCCCCTCTCTCATTACCCACATTTTCTCGATCAGATATCGATGGCTGTTCACTGTTTAAGTTAAACAAACAGATTTAGCCTCAATCTCCATCAGCCAATCATGTCATTGCCGTCAAAACTTTGAATCTGTTTTCCTCTCTTTCACCTGTCTTTTCAGTATGGAATTGTTGCAACTCTCCTCCACCCTGTTCACCCCCAGTTCTTCTTATCCAGTGGCCGGGTTGAGCTCATCAGAAATCCAGTGGGATGCATATTCAAGAGGAAGTGTTGATTCTCATCAGCCTACTGGATTCTATCACTTGTCATATTGACTATATGCTGTTTGGATGAAGAGGACAAAACATCAGATGTTGGTTCCAGCTTTTGAAGGTAAATTAATATTTTCTTATATGTATTATATGTAGACACGATAAGAACTGCAGTCATGACAATGAAATTGCCTCAATATGAATATTTAAAACTAAGAAGACACAGCATTATTTTTTGATATTACTGTGGATATACTACAGTTGTACTGTATTTGTGTGAACTTTAGTGATGTCACTGAACAATCAAATCAAATCAAATCAAATCAAATCAAATTTTATTTATATAGTGCCAATTCACAACAAAGTTGTCTCAAGACACTTTACATATAGAGTAGGTCTAGACCACACTCTATAATCATATTTACATCCGACAATTGAAAAACTTGTTCTCTGTCTATAACCTGATCTCTCAAACAACAGGTTTCACTCTGAAGAATGGAAGATTTCTACATGAACATCACTTCAGAGGACAACAGCTATGATTACAGCAACATGACCGACTATGATGTTTACTAGGAAGAGGCTGCATTCATCTTTGATGTGGTGACAGTGAACATCACCTCACAGAATGAAAGCTATAATCGCAACATCACCTCCAACTACACCAACAATTATAACAACACTGAATTCATCCATTTTGTGGTGACATGGATAATCATTGATATCAGTCTTCCTCTTACCCTCGTGGCCATCTATGCTCTTTATTGTCAGGTATGTACATTATGACTTAGATTTCTTTATTTACTGTCTGTGTCATGTGTCTGTCGTACAGTCTGTCTGTTCAGATCTTGATCTGACTTGGGGTCTAGGTGTCAGGGAGCTGGGACAAAGTGTTGTAATGATCTATAAATTTAAAGGAATAATTTACTCCAAAAATTTTTTGTACCACAACCGTTTTAATGTTATTTAGGCTTAAAGCGATATTCCATTTTGTGAGAATAAGCCATTTTGTATGTACTCACAACTATGCCAATGTGATGATGGGTGAAGGTCTTCAGTTCACAAAACAATCCTGGAGTTTTAGGACCAACAGGGTACCAGCCTCATCCAGTACAATGGCAGAGATTGGTGACCACGAATAAAACGTTAAAAATAGCACACAAAACAAACACAAAATGTCTCCATCCTGCTTGTGTGGTGTAATCCAAGTGTCTGCGAGCCGCGACATTAAAAATTAACAGCAAAAGACGCCATTTACGCCATGTTTTTAGCAGAAATATCAGCTGTAGCATGTAGCCGGTAGGATGTAAATGTAATAACCTGATTTACATCAGTAATTTTGTATTCCATTTACATATGTGGCATGAATTTCAACTTAAAGGTGCAATATGTCAATCTCTCAATTCGGGTGTATTATTATTCCTATGTGCAAAATTAATACTCCAGTCAGTGGTACTTTCATCCTATGTGCAATATCAGTACCTGGCAAATCTCTAATTTCCTAAATGTGCAATATCGGTTTTTCCTCTGTGCCATGGTGTTATCTTGGAAACACTATATTCTGTTACCATTCTCATATCTGATATTTTCCCATACTGGTTTGCTAGTTTCTGTATTTTCCAATGTTTAAATTGTTCATATTTTTCTGTATTCCTTGTTTATATTGCTTGTTTGCTATTTATTGTCTTTTTTTTTTACTGATGCTTCTATTTTTGCCATCCACTTTGCTGCTGTAATGCTGGAATTTCCCCACTGTGAGACTAATAAAGGAATATCTTATCTTATCTTATCTTATCTTATCTTATCTGATCTTATCTTAAATACAGTTCCTGTTAAGGTGCCTAAAATATAAATATTTCAGTTACAGTTAAAATACGTATTTTTACAGTTAAAATATACGGTTTGAGATGTTTCATGGTTTATTCAAAATATAAAAAGATAAATAAAAATTCATGTTTATGTTAATTAATGACCTGGAAGAGTTTGATTTCCTTTTGACCTTTGTGCAATCACGCGAGAAGTGAGTGAGTTGGAGAAGAAGCAGGCGGAGTAGAAAAATGGTGTACTGCAGGGTGCAGAACAGTCGGCACAGACCATGCTGTGTTTATTGTGTATTTTAATACATACTGGACTGTGAACTGTTCGCTGGTCACAGCGCTCTGAAATGTGTGAGTTTGGGACTGTTTATTGCTGCCGAGTTGTGTTTTTTCGACCGTGAAGCAAGTTCAGCTAAGTTAACTAGCCGGAGCTAGGCTAGCTGCACTGTTGTCGTCGTCTGGAGGAGACGTGAGCTTCTTCTTCACCTGCACGGACGGGAGGAGTTTCAGCGGTCGTCGCGGAGGGTTTCTCCGGCTGAGGACGTTTTCCTGCCGGTGAAGGAGACTGCTACTCATCGCTGCTGTGCTGCTGCAGACTGAGACAGGTCTGGCAGGACGAGGGAGTGTTAATTCGGCTGTGGAGGAGCTGGGGTCCTGTTGTCTTCACACAGACACACAGAGGTGCTGCGGTCCTGCTTTCTTCACACAGACACACGGAGGTGCTGTTGTCCTGGGCTCTTCAACACCTTGCTGCTCCGTCTTCAACATAAGGGAGGTAATAATGATCGGTGTTCTTCATGACCTCCAACATTAAAGCGCGCCATCAAACCTTAATGCAAGCTTGCTAAAAGAACAAACTAAAGCAGAAAAGTGCACTTGAAAGGTTAACAACAGACTAAATAAATACCCGGGTCTCTCTTTTATTTTCTCTATTATTTTTCATATTGCATTTATATGTGAAATCCTGCATTTTATTTAATACAAAGTTAAACGGAGATACTGTGTTTGTGTTGTTTTTCATGGTACACTGCAAAAACTACGTTAAGTGTAGTGTATTTGCTGATACATATTTGGTCATCATACCAGGATTAACCCCTTAGCCTCTAATTGGAGTTTAATAGAGTGAGATCCTACGTTACCCTAAACAGTTTTATTATACAATGAGATGTCTCTTTCATCGTTTTACCAAGTGTTGGTGTCTAAAAAGGTTTAATACTTTATTGAGACTTATATCTTATTGGACGCACGTGCGGAATCTCGCGAGATCAACGTCATGTTTATGTCCTACCGGCTACATGCTATAGTTGACATTTTGGCTAAAAACATGGCGTAAATGGCGTCTTTTGCGGTTAATTTTTAATGTCGCGGCTCGCGGACACTTGGATTACACCACACAAGCAGGATGGAGACATTTTGTTTGTTTTGTGTTCTTTTTTCACGTTTTATCCATGGTTACCGTTCACTGCCATTGTACTGGATGAGGCTGCTACCCTGTTTCTCCTAAAACTCCAGGATTGTTTTGTGAACTGAAGATCTTCACCGATCCTGACATCAGCATAGGGGTGAGTACATACTGAGTGGGTTATCATGTAAAGTGGAGTATCCTTTTAATGTAGACCAAGTAAACATAATTTAAAGAAAAAATATTTTCTACGGTAGATTTTAGAGTAAACTTTAAGGTGCCGTACCATAACGTACCATAATGTTAAGGACTGAACATTTGTGTTATTGTTGTTAATTTGAATCAAATTTATTACAACAGTAATGGAAAATATTCAATTGCCTCACTGTTTAAAATGTTTACCATTAGAAATTAACATCGAAAATGAACTATTTTCATAGGTTTTTGTGAATCTTTCCGTCAGACAACTGTACCTTTGTGAGACAGCCTGTTGAAATGAATGTGTTAAAGGGTGTGAACATATTTTAGCAGTCTCTTGTAGGGATGGGTACTGAATTTCGGTACTTTTTTGGTACCGACTGAATTCCCGCTGAAGTACCGAGTATCGATTCACGCAAAGTCCATCGGTACCACATTTCGGTACCTGAACGCACCTTTTTTTTTTTTCCTTTTTACCCTGAACGCACCTTGACGTTATGCGTCGGCGAGAGCGGAGGACGCGGTGACGCGGTTATGTCAGTGGTTGCTTGATCTTCAGAGGCGAACCATGGCGGATCGCAAGCGCTCCAAAGTCTGGCTTCATTTTACCAAGCTGGATGCCGAAGTGCAAAGCCAACAAAGGAAACACGACCAACTTGAGGAAGCACTTGGTTAAACACCAAATACTCCTCAAGGCGGAGGAGTGCACGATTTTTGACAGTTTAAAAACACAGGCTAACGTTACCACAGCTACTCGCCCAGCGCCAGCAGCAAACGTTACCGCCAGCAAGCCTGCTGCAGCCAGCGGCTCGACATTTGCAGCCAGCTTTGAGGAAGGAGAACAACCGGCCCCGTTTAAAAAGGTAGACGACGACGACGACGATGACGACGATGACGATGACAACGACGACGCATCTTCAATTAGCTCAGCAGCATCAAGTTCTTCGGCTCCAGGTAAGCTAAATAATGTGCTTAAATGTTCCTGTTAGCCTGGCATTTTGAGAAGCATTTGAGGTTAAAATCGGCTCGGTTCCACGTAATGTTAATGTTACACTTTTATGTTGATTAACAGGTCCATCCACGTCGTCCCATTTCCCCACCTGCCCTTCAGTTACAGTGAGAGCTGCAACGGTGACCCCATTCACTAAGGCAAAGGAGGCTGCTTTGCCTCGCCATAGAGCCGAGGAGTGTCACAGAGCTGTGACCGCATATGTGGTTAAAGCTATGTTGCCCTTTGCAACTGTAGACACCCCATGGTTTAGGTACTGTATATTATTTCATTGTATAAAATGAGTGATTATGTGTGTGATAGCCAGGGCTTGCTAATGACGTTATGATGTTATTCAGATTTTTTTATTATCATTATTATTGCTTTTATTATTTTTTCACAACAGGGAGATGACAAGGGCTCTCAATCCGAAATACAACCCCCCTAACCGAAACGAACTTTGCAACACACTAGTACCAGCTTGGTACAGTGTGGAAAAAAGTAACGCAAAGGAGGAGCTGAAAGGAGTAGACTACGTTGCAGTGACAGCTGACCTGTGGAGTAGTGTGGCTCAAGACCACTACATCACAGTCACTGTTCACTATGTAGTGGAGGCGGAGCTGAGGGAGAAAGTCCTCCATACAAGAGCAGTGTATGTCTCACAGACAGGGCCCGTTGTAGCAGAAGAAATAGATGGCATCCTAGATGACTTTGAAGTGAAGTCCAAAGTGGTAGCTGTTACTGTTGACAATGCTGCCAACATGGAAGTAGCTGTATAAAAGATGAGGGTGTTGAAGATGGGGTGTTTCGCACACACCCTCAACATTGCAGCCCAAAAACTGTACAGTGTGAAAAACATATCCAGTTGGTCAGGGAGGATACGGGCTGTTGTGCTGTGGCTTAGAAGAAATAGCCTTGCAAAGCCTGTTCTGAAAGAAAACAGAAACTCCTCGGTAGGTGAAAGAAGGTCAATTATAGATGAATAAAAAATCTTGTAATGGTAATATATCTAAATACATATTTTATTTGTACTCTTCTTCTTTCAACTACATTTAACTGGGACAAAACTCTGTCTTTGTCTTCTTTAAGGCCTTGATGAGCACTCCCTCATACTGGATGTGAGAACCAGATGGAACAGTCTCTTCCTGATGGTAGAGCGCTTCATTGAACAGTACCCTGCCATCCAGGCTGCTGCAAGGGACCCACACATAAAGAAGGCCATGGACAGAGACAGGTATAAACTGATTTAAAAAAATAAGTCAAATAGTAAAGAGATGACAAAAATTTAATTACGTATATTCTGCTGACACAAAACATCCTTATCCATATATACTTTGTATTTTGCTCCTCGGTTAGAGAGGGTGTCAGATGATGACATAAGCAAGTGTGAGGACTTTGTGGACACCATGAAAGTCCTATACACATCCACACTTGCAGTCTCCTCTGACAAGAACGCCACAGCAGGGCAGATCCTCCCCATCCTGGACAAACTGAGGGCCAAGTTCGAGGTGACCGATGAAGACTCTGCATTCAGGAGAGCCATCAAGGAGAAGGTCTGGGGCGACCTCTCCTGCCGCTACACAGTATGTAAATCATTCACTTAATTTTGCCATACAACTGTTCACATTTAGAATTGATCACCAAAATAATTTTCTGTTCTTTTATAGGAGGAAGCAAAAAAAGAGTTTCGACTCTTCCTTGAGGAGGCTACAGCGCTAGATCCACGCTTCAAAGGCTGGGTTCATGATGAGGCTGTTTGGACCCGCCTAGAAAATGCAGCTGTGGCACTAAATGCAAACAAGTTTTGTTCATTCTGGGGCATAAAGTAGACTTCATGTGTTCTGTTGTAATACAAACATTGTTTTAATTACTTTTTTGTGTATGCTATATTTTTAAGGGTGGAGTGGTGATGACCCATGAGGAAGAGGAGGCGGAGGAGAGAGAAAGAAATTTGCTGCAAGATGATGAGTCTGAAGTAGAAGAGGCAGCAGCACCTGTAAAAAGAAAGCTTTCAGCACTTGGTCAGCTCTTTGAGGACGAAGACCAGGCCCTGCTAATGCAGACTGAGGCAGATGTCACTACTCCCTCAGTGACTGAAAAGGTAAAGAAAGAGCTGCAGACCTACAGGAGCTTTCCAGCAGTCCTCAGCTCCACCAATCCCCTCCAAATGCCAATGCTGGCAAGTTTGGCCAAAAAATATCTTTGTGTGCAGGCTTCTTCCAGTCCTTCTGAAAGAGTGTTCTCGACAGCTGGGGACACAGTCAGCGTGGAACGGGCTCGGCTCTTGCCAGAAAAAGTCGACATGCTCGTGTTCCTTAAAAAGAACTGTTAAAGATGTGTTTATCGTATCCTATGGTTCTTGATTAAGTGTTTGTTTACTGTAGGTGCCAGGTGCTGCTAATGTGAAACATTTTATACAGTTATTTATTTTGAAAGTTGTTTGTTACTGTACAGGCAGCAGGTGCAAATGTTAAACATTTTATACAGTTATTTATTTTGAAAGGGGTTTGTTACTGTAAAGCCAGCAGATACTAATGTGAAACATTTTATACAGTTATTTATTTTGAAAGGGGTTTGTTACTGTAAAGCCAGCAGACACTAACGTGAAACATTTTATACAGTTATTTATTTTGAATCTATTTATTTTTAAGTTATTTACTTTATCCCCACACACATTTTTCTCAAGTTCTATGTTGGAGTTATTTCACGAAAACAGGTACCGAAAAATACCGGTATCAATTCGCAGGTACCGAGTATCGGTATCGTATCGATTCAGATGTGAAAGGTACCCATCCCTAGTCTCTTGTCTTGTTACTCAACACAGTGAGTCACATGTCAGTGTTTGATCAATTGTTTCACTTTTAAATTCTTGTTTTCAGTTTCCTGGAGTTTGTAACTGTTTCACCATAAATGCATCACTACTTTCTGCAGGCTGGTGTCCCACCACCAGCTACGACCGTGGTGAGTCATAGCTGGTGGTGGGACCACCAGTGGTGTAAATTCCAATCACAACGTCGGACGTAGTTAAGTCCGGCGTAAGAGTTAAGACCTCTTTTTTACGACCAGCTGGTGCACCCGGCTCTAGGTGCGAGGTGTTCAGGGACCAGGTCAGATCAGATGTAATGTGGACACCCAGGAACTTCATGTTGTCTACACATTCCACTGCATCGCCATGAATGTGGAGAGGAGCGTGCACCATCTTTCTGGTCCTGTAGTCCACAATGAGGTCTTGCTGGTGTTCAGCATGAGGTTATTGGCTGAACACCACTGTGTCACTGTGTTAACTTATGTATGGCATATAGACACATCACTTATAAATTGTGACTGTTTCATTATCAGTTAAAACTCCCTGTAGTAGCTTTTCCTCTCTTCTGTGTGGTAACCTCTTTCTCACTTCCTCAGAAGAGGAGGTGCAGTTTATCATTAACCTACTTCATGTTATCACTTCTCATATTGACTGTGAACTGTGGATGCAGAGGACAAAACATCAGATGGTGCAGGGTGCTCTTACAACTTCTGAAGGTAGAGTTTGTGACATTAA
>JAJHUR010073841.1:0-10042 GCA_027495735.1 Lutjanus campechanus
CAGGACGGTTACTGGCACTCCAGAGAGAAAACTGTGTCTGAGCGCGGAGATGATAAACTAGCTCCTGAAATCTCCGGTTTCCCCCCCTCTGCTCTCATTTCCCTCCATTATCTCCTCCAACTCCTTTAAAACCTGATTTTATTTTGCCAGAAAATGCTCATTTTTGCTTCAGTGGCTTTAATGTTTACTTTTAGATGTATGGTTTTTATTAGAGGCTTTCAAAATACACACAGTAAAGCAGAGCTCACAACAGCTCCCCAGTGCTGTGTACTTTTATACTGCGATGTGAGCAAAAGAATCTAAATAAAATGCAACTTTACAATGGAATGCTTAAACGATTTAAACACAAATTAAAGATCCATTTAGAGCCATTAAAATGAAATAACAGGAGACAGCGACATGCAAAGAATGAAATTTTATGTGAGCTGAAATTGTCACTTTCCTACAGTCTCATTTTGATTAGAGAAAATGTGGTGGTGGGGGGCTGGGTGAAAATTAGATGCAAAACCTAACTGTTATAAAAGAGTAAAGTGTCTGGAAAAGTGTGTAGAAAAAAAGGTAACAGAAAAACTAAAGATGAGAAAAGAGACAATCTGATGCTGATAATTGGGAGCGATGTCTTCCTATAGTCAAAAATGTAAATCAGAACATTTTATTGGAAAAATAAGCATCGAAAAGATCCAGTTGCTTGTTTATTCTTGAGATTAGAGCGTGTTTGGTCATGCTCGTGTGTTTACATGTCGAGCATCGGCTGTCAAGCGTAGAGAGAAACACAGAATCAAAGATGATTAACATGATGAAAAAATCCCCTCACATCTCTCAACAAGTCTCACGCTCTCATCTCGATGCTCTAATGAGATGCAGATCGTCGCAAGTGACATTCGCAACTGCGGAATGTGCTGTAATCCTACAACAGAGAGATCCATCAGCACCGACGCTGACAGACAAACACGGCAGGCGGGGACCGACAGCGGGAAAAGACAGTGAGGGTGTGACAGTAAAACCAAATCCTGATACCGAAGATAGAGTCGACACTCTGCACAATAAAGAGAGATTGAGATTAAACTCAGCAAGACAGGAGGGCAAAATATTAAGACTGTACCTCGAGAGGGAAAAGGGACATTGATAGGCGACGAGAAAGACAAAAATAACACTAAAGAACCAAATATATTATGAACACGGATGCTGAGCAGGGTAAAAGAATGGAAAATGAATAAAACACACCCAACAAGATCTAAGACTGACAATGTGAGAAGGGAGAGATGAGGAGGATAAAGATAGGAGAGTTGGGCCCTGGGAGAAGTGAGTGACAGTAAATTCCTGAATGCAGACAGATAAAGCGAATCCTCTCCTAAAGCCAGGGGACGTGTTAGTGTGTGTGTCAGTCTGTGCTGCATGCTGATGTATTACCTTGCAATTCTGTACTGATCAGTGAACGTTGCCAGGCAGGTTAACAACAAAAAAAAAAGGTCAAGGGATTAACCTGCTCCATTTGTGGCCATGGTGACAGCCAGCTTAAGCCTGTAATTGTTTGTTTTTTTAAGGTGCTTTCACATGAAAACTCTCAGATTCCAAAGCAGGTGAGATATACTGAAAGAGGATAGAGAAGTTGGAGTACAATTCCAGTTCCAAAAAAGTTGGGACACTGTGTAAAACATAAATAAAAACAGAATGCAACGATCTGCAAAAACTTTTCGACCTATATATGATTACAAAGACAAGATATTTAAAGTTCAAACTGATAAACATTGTTAGCCAGTGGAATGGTCAAAAAACACATGTTTGGGACCTTCGGCAGGTAAACAGGTTAATTGGTAACAGGTGATAGTATTAATATCTGTTATTTAAGGGTCATCCTCAAAAGGTTCAGTTCCTCACAAACATGGTTGGGGTGAGGTTCGTCAATTTGTGAAAAACTGCATGGACAAATAGTCCAGCAGTTTAAGAGCAATGTTTTTCAACACATAACTGCAAAGAATTTAGGGATTTCACCATCTGCAGTCCATAATGTCATTATGATTCAGAGAATCCAGAAAAATCTCTGCATTTGACCAAGGCCAATAACCAGCATTGACTGGGGACCTTTGAGTCCTCAGGCAGCACTGCATTAAAAAACTGCATGCTTATATAAAGAATATCACAACATGGGCTCTGGAACACTGCAGAAAACCAAAGTTAAACTCAGGACTGACGCAAAGGTAAAAAGTGTGCTGTAGTATGACAAGTCCACATTTAAGATTGTTTTTGAATATCATGGACATCATGGCCTCTGGGCTGTAAAGTACATGCCGGTTTTGGAGCAACATGTTTTTGTGCTTTTTCAAGGAGGGCCCTGCTTATTTCAACGGGACAATGCCACAATACATTCTGCATGTGTTACAACAGTGTGGCTTTGTAATAAAAGAGAAAACTAGGCTGACCTGCCTGCAGTCCAGACCAGTCTCCCATTGAAAATATATGATGCATTATGAAGCAAAAAATACAACAGTGACCCTGGACTGTCGAGCAACTGAAGTTGTACATCAAGTAAAAATAATAAAACATTTCACTTTCAAAACTTCAACATTAGTGTCCTCAGTTCCCAAATGCTTACTGGGTGTTGTAAAAAGAAAAGGTGATGTAACACAATGATAAACATACCTTGTCCCAACCTTTTTTGGAAACAGGGTTGTACAACAAATGTGTTTGCTAACTCTGCTTTTTCAATTCCAGAAAATTGAAGAAATCCAGACATATGAAACTGGATTATCCCATTTACATACACTGTGCTCATTGCTGACTTCAAATCTCTGAGCCAAGACATAATCAGTGTCTGTTCATCATTGTACTGTTGAGTTAAAGAGTTTAAAAGTTATTGTAGAAGCTGTTTAAAATTGACTCATTTATTTCTTTTTCTGGGGCTGATTTCTTGCATCCATTAGAGAGAAATTCTGCATGTACATAAATAATTTGCCACACTTATCATTTAACAGAGAAGAGGGCAACTCAAGGAGGTCATCTCATCTGAAGAGTTGGCACTGCTTTTTATGAAAAAAGGGACTTTTGAAGAGAGGAGAGAGAGAGAGAAGCCATAGTGTCACCAGAGAGCGACACCCACTCACACATCATGCACAAACAAGACTGATGATAAAGAACTGGTGCCCTTGCACAACAATCTGCGGTGACGACTGGTCGTCTAACGTTTGTGAAGATACAAAAATGCATATGTGTATTGTGTGCAACGAAAAAAGATGGGAATATGGAAGCTGCAGGGGGTGTTATGTGGGGATATATTATGATTGTAACTCCAGATAAAACAGTGGTATGCCAAGGCTGTTCATGGGCAAGGAGACGTGATGATGGGATGAAACCATTCTACTGTAACAATCAATATCTTCTGCAGTGGGAGGAGAAGCATGCAGAAAAAAAGAGGTAATGAGAAGAGAAGTCAAGAGGAAAAATGCTTCTCAGAAAAGATCTTTCTGTGTGCAAATATATACAACATCTTGTGCATTCTAACTACATAAAAATGACAGTTTCTATGATATGGAGAAAATAGGGAGCGCTGCACTGAGTCATCAAAGTAATATTGGTAATATGAAAATAAAAAATCAGGTGCTGTTTAAGGATAGGATTAGCAGTAAAATGTAACTAAAAAAAATCACTGACTCTCCTGCTTGCGTTAGATGGAAGCCTGTGGTTATTAATTGGCACACTGTTTGTGACTATAAAAATCATTTATTAGGTCATGGCATCCAAATCCATTTTGATTCACAGAGTCTTCATCAGGGTATAGGGTGCAATGAGAACAGGTGTAGATATTAAAAACTCATCAAGTGGTCATGTGAGTTTGTCAGTGAGTTTCTCAATTTTTATTATTTTATTTTATTTTATTTTTTACGATCAGAGTGCTGATTTTTCTGAACTGCCAACATTTCTGCATCAAAACCCTGGACATATTTTATATATTTTGTCGAGTTATGTACTTATATTATCCCAAATGTTTCCAACAATGTTCAAATGTAAAGAAATCTGTAATTTATTTAATGGCGCATTTCCTGCTAGCTGTTGCGAGTTGCTTTGATTTCTGGAAAAACAGGGGATATGTTGGATACGTCAGAGAGTGAGGAAGGAAGTTGGAGAACATGACTCAATTTAACATGAATAAAACTTTAATATTATCTCGTCCATAAACTCTGAGTCATGTCAGACACAACAACAACTCCAATGATCCATGTTCCTTCCTCGAGAGAGAGACATCTAATGGCAGAACTGACATATTGTGCATTTACAGTAAGCAGGATAGTCATAGGTTGTTTTTTTTCAGTTTCACTTCTGTGATGTTTTATATTTTTAAGTAGCAGCATTATTCTCATTTTAGATAAAACATGCCAATTCACCCATATAGCCTGCTGCATGAAAGAGACAGCACTTCCAGTTCCCTTGTCTCAAAGTCAATGGGTTTTTTGAATGTGTGTTTGACACACTGTGAATTATGAATCTTTTAGATGTCTTAAAAAAGGTGGTTGCTGACAAGTGGCTAAAAGAGACTACAGAGGTTGTCAGGGTCATTAAACTTCATCACGCTGAACACTGGTCACTTAGAGGTGATGACACTGAGTCATGCAACTGAGGTGTAGTTCGCTTCCAGCTTAATGATAACTTTTTTACAACTGGTGATTGCATTTATGTTTCAAAAATCATAAAAATGGTGATCACCTTTTGTTCTTGCTGAAGGAAACGGGTCAACATGAAAACTTCATGTCAAGATTACAATATCCAGATAATCATCAAAATACTCTTAATCAAATATTTTTATTGAATCACAGCTTGGACAGCTGAGGTAGGCATCTCATCCCCCTGTCATTCTTCAGGTTGGAATCCACGGTATTTCTACAAATCCTTTAACTTTTTGTTGCAGGGTATACAATGGGAAAGCTGAGCCTTAAGCTTTGGTGCTTAGGATTTTGGAATGCCTGGAAAGATTCAGTCTCCTCACGTGGCAGTTAAAAATAAATCAGGAAAACAAAACAGGACTGTACTTTAGGGAGCTCGACAGCTTTTTCCAAGTCACTCACGTGAGGATATTCCAGATTACCTTGAGTCTTGATTATCACTGTAATGGACATTCACCATGATAAACTTATCTGAAGGTTTTTAGTGTGATCTGTGATCAAATTTTGCATCGTCCCATCCCTAATACAGTAAGTATCATAGTCAGTAAACAAACTTGTATTTCATGCACTATTCAACGTCCAATGAAAAATCACATCTGCTTTTTGTTGAGGGAACCAGAGCATTTTTAACATCCGGGATGTTCTACAAAAATACGTCATCCCTGCAGCGATCTGTTGCGAACAAAAAAAACAAAAAAAAAACATGTTACCTCACTAGCCCTCAGTAGTGTCTCACCATGCAGAGAGCTTTGGCTTTAAGGTTGGAGGTGAATCAAATTGTGTTCATGGTACTAACAGCAATGAGACATTCCATTTAAAAAATTCATCAGCAGCATCTCTTTCCAGACACAGTGTCCCGGTTACTCTGGAGCATCCACAGATCTCTCTCTCAACCACTTTTATAAGGACTGTCTCTTTGGTACAAAGTTGTCTTTTAAATGTAAGTTTTTAAGCTGTGAGCACTACATTTCAAATACAGTGTATTATGTCAGTGACACAAAGCTTAGAGACACATAAAATCAAAACCTGGAGAAATAAAACCAAAACTATCAGCACTGACTAAAGAAAACGTGTGTGTTTTTGTCATTTCACTGTAAGGTTTTAAAGGTGTAGGAAGCAATTCTGGAGAAAGACAGTTGATTGTTGAGTCTCTTTCCCAGGTCGTCAAATTAAAAACATTGTGTATTGGTAGATCACAGATGGTTGATTTTTAAGACTCATTACCAGGTCATCAGGTACTTTAGTTTTGGGAATGAGACTCAACGATCAACTATGTTACTCATTTGTTATTGGCCAAAGTCTCTTGTCACAGGCTAGATTTTCTAAAGCTTGAAAACTGAGCCAAGAAGAGGAGCAGAAGTCTTTTTTTTTCCTTAAACCACTTGAATTATATTCTGTTTAAAAGTTATTATGAAACCTCTGCCCAAGGACAATAAAAATAAACTGCCTACCCCAGCTTTAAGTAGAACAGAAATAATTACTTAATTCATGGATTGGACTGAAAATAATTAGCAATTATTGTGATAATCAATGGATAAAGATTCTCTTGTTCCAGCTTTACAAATGTGATCTGCTGTTTTTCTTTATGTGTTTTTTTTTTTTTTTTTTTTTTTTTTTTTTTTTTTTTTTTTTTTTGTTTCTATGATCTTCAAATTAGCTTAATTGTACTTTGTGTTGATTTCTGCAGCTCTGTTACAACTATGTGAACATCCCACAGCCAAAGAGAAGCCTGGGAAACAAACTGTGTTCCAGCCCATTACAGTTAACTATAGTGATCCCAGCTGGTCTTAACCTGAGACAGAGGGTGCTTCCTGCCACTCTTCCCCCTGTAGACGAGCCTGTAATAGGGCCACGTAATTACCAGTGGCTGCCTCGCAGCTCTGCCCAGCTCAAACGCCCAAGGCTCTCATTACCCACAATGCTGCCTGGGCTCTTAAATATCAAACACCTCTTTGTGCTGGAGGCCCGACTGCTCCTTAGCCTACGGCTACCCCTCTGAGCTCTGCTGTGCATGCATGTGTTGGATTGTTAGCGTGGGTGTACCACTGAACATCTGGATAAGCGTTTTAACACGTCTGTATAATATATACTGTATGTAGGACTACCTGCTTACACATACATTAATGTGATACAAAAATGTAATGCTCACATCCTATATAATAAAGGCTTGTAGGCAAGAAGAGTTGGGGGATTTTTGGAGGTGGAGACACTGAGAAGGATGTTTTGTACTTGTTGTTGTACCTGCTGCTGTGATTCACAGTGCTGCCTTTTGACAGTATTTTTTTATATATATTTTTGTCCTCCCGTCGCAAATTCTATATCTGGAATCAGTGTGCAGTAACACCAACTCTCCTGAGAGGGATGAAGCCCAAGTGGAACCAGTAAAGTTATGGATTGATAATATAAGCTCCTTTTTAAAGGCCTTGGGCCTGACTGCTGCCAAGAGCAGAGAAAAAGAAAAAAAAAAACTTTACAGGAGCATGGACAATCAATTAGTCAATGTTTCTCCTTTCATGTGCATAACAGCGCTGTTATTCTTCTCTGCATTAGCACTTTCTTCTAAGTGCATTAGCACCAGAAAAACACTTCTGAAAAATAGGTCCAGGGCTAATTCACATAACCATTAGTTCATGTTTTTAGACAGCAAGTGTGCAATACACGACATCCTTCTTGTGCAATGTGGAGGTCACATCTAATTGTTGGATGCCGGTGGTTATGGCATTAAGTTTTAAATTGGAGGAGAGAGTCACCATTTGATCAGAACTGTTACATCCCATTGTAACTGAAGAATAAAAACAGCCCCGGTGGATGTGCAAAATAGCCTTGAAAAGTGACCTCTGATCTGGACACTTTGATATACAGTCCTGCAGTACTGTGATTCACTCAGAGGCATTGTGTTATTCAGATGAGTTTCTGAATGTGAATCAGAGAATTTCACTGATAGTCCATTAAATTTACATACCCCAATGATGGAGGCTTACGAGGCTCTACATCAATTGTTCTACGAGTGCTTAGTGTTTAATGCAGGGCCATCACATCTGATCGTACAGGAGGACCGAGAGAAGTGACAGTCTGTTGCAACTTGTTCCAAATGCATTCTGCTCTGAGAAATCCGGGTTCCCAAGGGGTTCTTCCTGAAGGGCTGAGGGTCTACCAAGAAGCACTTTCTTCTGAAGAACACTTTTTGTATTAAGGATTTTTTATAAGACTAATTAAGAACCCTTTTCATCCAAAGAACCCCTTTTGGAACACAGAGTTCATCAAGTGTTCTTTGTTATATACATTTAATTGTAAAAAGAGTCCTGATGTAAATTACATCCATTGGATCTCATTGGTTCTAGAAAGAGAAAAAGAGGAGGTATTTTTTGAGGTATTTTTTTTGTTACAAGTGACTTTCAAGTTGAAGTCCAGTACTTTGATATAATGTTAACTCAGACACATTTTTAACTTGAGCTTATAACAGTTGAAAAAGTAAGAGTTGTGAGAGAATCATGATCTCGACTCTTAGGGAGAAAAATCACGAATCACATTGTGCAGCCCTAGTGGGTTCTAGATAAAAGCCCTGCAATACAAAAGGGTTCTCAGCAGAACTGGTTCAAAGGGTTCTCAGAGGAACTCAGTGGGCAGGTTCTAGATAAAGCCTGTGGAATATGAAAAGGTGTTCGGTAGAACCCCCTGCATCAGTTCTTAACGAAACCCTTGGGGTACAAAAGGGTTCTCGGAGGAACCTTCTGGATGGGTTCTAGATAAAACCTTTGAAATATAAAAGAATTCACAGTTTAACTCACTGGATGGATTCTAAATAAGACCTCTGGGGAAAAACAGTTCTCAGTAGAACTCCCTGTGTGGGTTCTGGATAAGACCTTTGGAATAAAAAAGGGTTCTTGGTAGAACCCTCAGGGTCAGTTCTTGGTGAAACCCTTTGAGGATAAAAGGGTTCTCAGTAGAACTCTCTGGTTTGGTTCTTGTTAGCACCTCTAGAAAATAGGAAGGTTCTGCATAGAGCCCCCAAAGAGGGTTCAAAGAGGAACCATTACACCATTGAAGGGTTCTCTGTAGAACCTTTTATAGGGGGTTTGGTAGAAACCCTTCAAAAACGATTCTAGGTATACCCCTTTCTGTTGGGTTCTAGGTAGAACCCTCTGAAATGGTTCCAAGTGGAACCTAACAGGAATCAAAAAGGGTTCTGCTATCAGGACAAGCTGAAGAACCCTTTATGGTTCTAGTTAGCACTATTATTTCTAAGAGTGAACCTTAACATGTCTGTTATCATTGAATGAGTGCTCCTCCTCTTGTGACTGTACATTAGAGGGAGGAGTGCACAAACAGTAGGTGGTGTAGTGTATGTGTAATAAGTGTGACTGCAAACTCTGCTGGATTTAGTCATTTTCAGACAAATAAGCAGGTGCTTATATGCACACGTACAGTTAAGTTGTGGGGGAGTTGAGAAAATTTAATTAACCTGCATTTTGTATCTCAGTAACAGCAGACAAGCGGTGAGCACCACTCAATTACTGTAGTTCAAAAATAAGAAATAAAAAGAGAGCAGAAGCCAGGAAAAACTAAACCCTCATCTGATGATGTTCTAAAATGTTGTCGTTGAGTGTGGACTGGGGGCTGTGGTTCTGTGGTCACTTAAATCACAATATGAAGATCTTATGAAATGCGTTTTTATTTCCTTACTATATAATCTAGACATCTAGTCATGCCATGTGCTTGTGCATGTGTTTAATAACTTATATTACAATCATTTACAAACCTCCTTATTAATATATAATCAATAGTTTGATGATGATGCCAAGGCTCTGTGTAACATCAGTGTTTCAAAAGCGAAGCATCTGTTCTTCAGCTACATTAATAACACAGTATAGTTTGCATGTTCTGGTTTCTGGTGTTAGGATGATCTTTGACCAGTGGGTTTTAATAAAGTCTATTAAGAGTGACTTATCTTGAGCAGTCTCACATTATAGGGCGCTGGTCACAGTGTAGTACACAGCGTAGTGTAGTCTTTACATTAGTGATTGAACATTTCTTTTCCCTTTCAGTTGATATATGTGTGTGGTGTTTTTATAATATATATTTTACTAGTTGCTTTTACTATTATGTTTTGTATATGCTTCTCAGATTATTCCTGACTGCCAATCAGTACCCTGAACTGAACATTAGACTCACCAGTGAATTAGACAGCCTTTGCTTGTTTTATTTCTTTAGTTTAGAGCTGTTTGGCCTACTTTTTGTATGTAGCAAAAATACATAAGAACACAAGCATAAATACGCATTTGCAGCACATTTGCATATTGTGAGATGCAAGTTTCATATGTCTGACAGAAGACAACAAAGTTTAAAAAAGAATATGCCCCCAAATCACCAAGATGCTGTTCTGCACA
>JAJHUR010073842.1:7171-17534 GCA_027495735.1 Lutjanus campechanus
GGGGGGGGGGCATTTGAACAGTGGTTTGAATGCATTCTCATCACAGCACTTGAAAGCTAAGTAAGAAAATTGTTTCTCTTTCTTCATTCTCAATTTCTCTCCCCTCACTTACACCCCTCCCAACCCCCCATCTTCTATCACTTCTACCTTCTTTGATTGGTTTGTCTCTCCCTCTCTCTTGTCACCTGCTGTTTTGTCTGCTATCATCACCCACGCACCCACCATCTTCTTTCCAAACCACTAACTCATCTTCCCCCTCACTACTTTGTTCCTACTTCAATTGCTGTTTACTGTTATTCTAATTTCTTTCGACCTACCACTCCATTATCTCTTGTGCTCCTATTTTCGTAGCTGTCTCTCTTGTTCTGCCGTCTTCTGTGCGTTCCTTATTGTATGTGTGTCTCTCTGTTTTTGACAGACTCTGGATGATCTGGAGGAGAGGGTGAAGGAGGCAGGGATTGAAATCAGCGTTCGTCAGAGCTTCCTCACCGACCCTGCTGTGGCTGTCAAAAACCTCAAGGTGCCAGACCCCCTATTCTTCTTCTACACACCAGGGAACTGAACAGCAATCAGTCAGGCCTTGATTAGCCAGTTCACCACAGAGAGGTCCTGGATACCTGCCAGCTAACTCATGCCCACAATTTGGAGTCATTCAGTAAGATGCTGCATCTCTGTGGCTCCAGTCAAGCAGCCCAGTGGCCAAAACTGTGGTCAGAACTGCTGAAGATGCCAAGATTGAAGTTTTCTCAGATACAGCACCATTAATGATCATTGAAGTCCATCAAAGAGTGACAACCTCGCTCTCAAAATACAAATTTAAAGCCTCTGGAAATTTGCTTTACAATAATAAAAATGCATATGATATCAAAGTTGAGTGTCTCATTAGAAATCCACAAAATCTGAGTGACATTAAACATTCATAACTAATAGAAAACCTCAAATCAAATCAAGAAACAGCTCAGTTGCTGCTGTCCAGACCATTTCTCCACACTGAAGGAGTGTCAGATCATGTTTTGAGGAAGCTAAGCTATGTCCTGCTATGGACAGGGTAAGCCAGCTAAAAAGATCAATATCAGTTTAAATGTGTGCTGTATTTTGAATATTTTCACCACTTAACCTTTCTGGCAGGGAACTGTTCTCATCAAAGCCACCAGGCTCCTTTGACAAAAACAATCATTTTAATTCATAGAACACAGGAGTTGCTGGTCTACCGCTGCTTCGATCTGTTAGTTTGTTTGTGTTATTATGTGACTTTAGTGTTTTATCATGTCAGTTCGGACCCGATCAAACGTTATTTGCTGCAGATTGAGGCGGCAGTAGACTAGTAACCCCTGTTTCGGCGAGGTAAAATTACAGAAGAAAGAAGTCTGGAGTGATATAACTGCTTCAGTTCCCTGTTGAGTTGGCTCAGATTCTTAGAGGCAGATTAAGCAGAACAAACAAGTTTTGTTTCACATTTTTTTGGAGGGACAACTGATTCAATCCCAATATCAGGAAAGTGTACAAAAACTTAAATGACAATATTTGGAATTTGGATTAAAGCTAATTTTTAATACTTTTTAGATGTTTATTATGATGTAAATAAGACCCTAGATTACATAGTCAGAAGACTGTTGTGGATTTAGGTTTTCAGTGGCTTTAAATTAGGGTATTTTTTTTCCACATGATATTATGGTCTGACTTTATGGTGTCTCTTTGATTGACAAAACAGCCTAAACTCTCGGTCCACTTCCACTGAAACCTTTGACTGTGTCCCACACTTTTCTTCAGCAGATGGAGTTTGCTGGGTTGTCATAGAACTGTACATTTTCAAACTTTTCATTATTATGACAGTTGTGAGGACTTTCATCCATGCTGGTGTGTACGTTGTGCTCATCTTGGCTTCTGGATATCCCAGCAGGCTGTGTTACTTCACAAGGTTTTTGTGGCTATTATAAGAATGCCATTTTTATAACTACAACATAGGTATTAGATTGGAAGGTTGTTCCTTAAAGCAGTGGTTCAACATTTATGGAAATACACTTTTTGGTTTGTTTCAGAGAGTAAGATGAAAAGATTGATTGCTTGATAGTCATGACATGGTTAGCTTAGCTTAGCATAAAGACTGGAACTAAGGGGAAACTGCTAGCCCAGCTCTGTCTAAAGTTCAAAAATTGGGAAGAGCAAAGAAGTAAAAATTCCAACTCATGTTTTTTGGGGTATTTATGTACTGAAACTATTTCTTGATAAACAACAATGTATCCCAGTACATCTTAACAGTGTCCTGCTACAGCGCACAGTATCAGATACAGTCAGTGAGCACAGGTTTAAATTTTATACCCTACACACGCACAATGGTACCAAATGTGACAACAAGACTCCAGGAGGCTGCACACAGTCACTGCAACCAACTGTTGATTGTCAAAAAATAGTCCCAGCATGTAACTCCTACTAGACTCAATTTTTTGTTTTTGACATATTTGCATACAGTTGAAGCAAAATACATGGTGATGAGTTTTACGGGTGTTGGTTGTTTATTTCCCAACTTTGGACAGAGCCAGGCTCACTTTTCCCTCAGCTTCCAGTCTTTATGCTAAGCTAGGCTAACCACATCCTGACATTAGCTCTGTATTTAACACACAGACATGAGAGTGACATCCGTCTGAACATTTTTGCTGCAGAACAGAAGTTCTAACTCTCAACAATCACTGAATTTCACTAGAATTTCAAAAATTAACACATTGTTTTAGTTTCAGGGCAGCTTGTGATTGGCTAACTGCATCGCTAAAATGCAACAGAAAAGAAAAACAATAAGAAAGAGTTCTATTTAGTGGACTGAGCCCTCTTATTATTTTAATGAGCTCAAATGTCTGAAGCTTCATTTTAGCCCTGCGCCTACTTTCCTCCCTCCTCTCCTTCCTTCACCTGTCGTCCTGACTTGCTTCTTTCCTGGCACACACGCACACTTTCCAATGACCTTGCCCAACATGCCGGCCTAGTTCTGGTGTGCAGGATTAATTGGCCGTTGCAGAAGAAACCATGGTAACAGCATGAATGTAACCCAGCAGAGAGGAAGTGTACAGGAGGTTGGCTCATATGCTCCCTATCCTCACTGCAGGGCATCCAGCTTGTGCTTTTCATGTTTGACACTGTCCTTTTCTTTTTCACATCCAAGCGCCAAGATGCCAGAATCATTGTTGGGCTGTTCTATGAGACGGAGGCCAGGAAGGTCTTCTGTGAGGTAATGAGCTCCACTGTTCATTTGTGACACATTTGGCTGACATGAATTTAAAGCATCAAAGGCAAAGTGCTTGAATACAAGAGTCTTTTCTCATCTTTTATATTGGGCTGTTCTGTTCTGACAAGTTAAGATTTTGTGTAGGTTTTTTAGTATTATATAAACATAAGCTATAGAAACTGAAAAGTGCTCAATCAGAGTTTTTAAGAAACCTCAGATAGGCTATTGATTAATGTTTTGAACACAGTGAATGACACTGATGGACTTAAGTTATCATTTATCTTGTCTGAACTGGTTGAAAAGCTGATTTTTACTGTTAGCTTCTATGTTACTGTGACTACTTTAGAGTGATTCATTTGGAATCAAATGAAGTTAAAAGCAGGTTTCTTGTGGTCTACTTGTGAAACATGTCAGTGATCTGATGCTGTTGTTATCTGTGCTCAAATATCTTTCATCATAACTCCCCTCAGAAAGTAAAAGTGCCTTTTTTTTATATAGCTATGTTCAGCACTACCCACCAAAACACACTGTATTTCATGGTATTGCATTTCCTTCCTCATAAAACATTTGCAACACTTTTTATATGCTAAGCATGAATTGTATACATGCATATTTGCTAGCTTGCAGTCTTCTTCTTGACTGCCAATGCTACTTTTCTTGGTACGTTGACACAACAAACTGTCAATTAGTAGAATAGTGTGAAACTGACAGCGGGACTGTGTATCATGTCACCTGCACCTCGCCCCCTCTCCATCCTTCTAGCAGCACAGAGAGTGCAGGGGCAGAGGGGTTGTTTAGTTGAAAATATTAGTTTAGTTTGCATAGGAAGAGAAAATCAAGAATTTAAAGTTCAGCATTTCCACCTTTTTAAAGATTGAATCATCACTGAGATATATGAACTCGATCAGACAGAGAGCTGTTTTTGCAGTGACAGGCATTTTTTCCAGACAGAGACAGAGAGTGCTCAGGTGATAAAATGATAAAACTGTTCATGAAGTCAGTCTAACATTTTATAATTGACTTGTGTGTGGATGCATGCACATTTCATACTGTAGGTGCCCTCCCTCCTAAACAGGTAGCACTACAGCTGTGCCTGACTCACTGATTCTGTCTGACTGAGGTTTGTGACAGTTAGGGCCCATCTCACACTGATCTAAAGCGCAAGTTGAAAACACGAGATGCAATTTAATTTATGATCTGACAGCTGTGATCCCATGCTGTGAACACTTTGTAGAGCTATTAATATTTATTGGGCTTTATAAGTGTTACAACAATTCTTAATTCATTATTAGTGAAAATAATTTTACACATACATGTGCGAATGCATGCTGTTTAAGATAAATGATGGTGTTTTGTGATTGTGGAGACGTGTGGGTGTGTGCTTCAGCCGAACATGCCAGGTGCTATCTTGTGTAGACACACTCATTGCGCCATAGACTTCAACCATGTTCTAGCCAGTTTAAGGCCAAGTAGTTCTCACTCTAAGGTGCCAAGTACAAGATAGAAAATGTGCCGGGCTACGCCATGGATTTGCCTTTATTTTTAGACCTCCTGCCCATGGCCACGCAGACCAGGCGCATTCATTTGCTATCTTGCAGACGTGGCAAAAATGGCAACTGCACTGGTGTAAGATAGCAAATTCACCTGTACCTGCACAGGTGCAACGGCTTTACGCTGGGTGCAAGATAGGGTCCTTAGAGTCTATGACCCCGACCATGGCTCTGAAATAGCAGCAGTCTAACTGTGCTGTGCATTATTAAAAGCTTGGAGCTGTCCATGGTGCTGAAGTAACACAAGGATTTGTCAGTTTTGTCTTGGATATATGAAACTTTCTAAGAGTCATTCTCCAAAGAGTTGTTCGTGAATTGGTTCACTTGTGTCTGGTGAATGAAACACACCAGGTTACTTAAAAGAACTGTTCTTCTGCTGTACTTCCATTGGGCCATTCCCTCCTGCAAAAAATTAACAAATCGCCTACTGCTCATATCTGTGCATGTATATTCTCAGTGCAAACTAAATGTGGAACCACTCTTAAAAATACTGCTGCATAGCCCTCCAAGTGGTCACAAACTCCACAGGGGACCTTCAATATGCTGATTTTGTGCAAAGTAAGAGTGAAATGTCCACTCTCTCAAGAAAACCAGTGCTTTCTGTCATGCTTTAGTCAGAAAGAACTTTATAATTCTATGTCAGAATGGAATGAATAAATAAATAAAATGTTCTCAGTACTAGAAGGAGATATCTGAAGTCCACCTCATCCAGAACCTTGTTGTGAAATGTGATAGGATTTTAATATTGCATATATATTTTAATAAAAAAATACTTAGTATCTCAAAACCACTGAGACCACACACAGAGCTTTATAATACCAACATAATGACTGACTGACCCTATGTGGGTAACATTACTATTACTCCTACTACTATCAACACATTGTATATTTCAGTCAGATCCATCCATCACATTCAGTGTCTCAGATATCATGTATCAGTATCAGATCTGAATCTCTTTCTTCTTCCCTTCAGCAGCTGTTGATGTGTCACAGTCGTCTCCCTCCTGTCGTCCCTCTGCAGGTGTACAAGGAGAAGCTGTATGGGAAAAAGTATGTGTGGTTCCTGATTGGCTGGTACGCAGACAACTGGTTTAAGATCAAGGACCCGTCCATTAACTGTACCGTGGAGCAGATGACGGAGGCTGTGGAGGGTCATGTGACCACCGAGATTGTCATGCTCAACCCCGAGACGGTGCGAGGAGCCTCAAACCTGGTAAGATTGACACTATAATGTGGTTTATCAGATGGGCTCAACACAATCAATCTGCAGCTGCAGGGGCTGCTGGGACTTTGTGATGCATGAATGAATGCAGGTTTTATATTTTGCAGCAGCAGCAAAATAACTGTGTGCTTCTTTAAAAAAGTATTTCTGTGTGTACTCAAGATTATCTTTAGGGAAGTAGGGTTCTTCCATGGCTCCAGACCTCCTATTTAAACAAAAACAAAGAAATAAACTCTTGGGTTTCTCAAGATTTCTCAGCCTTTTCTGGTTAGGATCATTTGACCTGAATCCATTACTGTGTTGTTTCAGTCATACTAATGCAGCAATCTGCTTTTGTCTGTCTTTTGTTAGGATACTAACACAAATGCATTCTTCTCAGTACCTGTGACAAAATAAAAATATATATAATGCAAAAAATAGTGAATAATAACACAAAACATTGAGTCAGTTCATTGGGATGTATAACTCTTGTGCAGGGGACTGCTGTGATTGGTGGAACTAGCAGGAATCCACGATGACTGGTCAAATTTGCTGAAAAGTTGCAGAGTTTGGACAAAATTGCAAGGTCGCACAGAATTCAAGGGGATTAGTTGCATTGTTACGATCGCAACATCGCAACTTCCTGGAGGGACTGCAAGATGCACTGGAGACCAGTCAAGTTAAATGTAATTTCTTTCTCATTTTCAGTGAAAAATAAATGAAAAATAAAAATAAGAAAGATGAAAAATAAGCTTTGAACGAGTCATTTGAGACCAGATGAACTCTGTATATCAATAAACCCAGGCTGCACCTGACTAAAGATTTTCCTCAGAAACTGTTAGTTCAAGCCATTAGTTGATTAGTGGTTATCATTGATACACCTACTTTCTACAAACTCGCTTCTCAACCGCTTCACACTTCCTGTCCCTGCCTGACCCCGCTGTGTCTTCATTGTCCCTAGAGCCACAGTGCACTCAAAGCTGCTCTGACATAATTAACGTATTCCCTGTCGTCAGAGGCTGGTGTCTCAGTCTCATAAAACAACTAACTGTGCTAACTAGCTAATGGCAGCCACAGCACAGTTAGCAGCAGTGTGCTGGTGGCCTCAGTGCAACAAGAGAAAAGGTCGGTATTATTAAAATCCCCCAGGTGTAACAGTGAGGAGCAGCTAATGAATGGAGTTTGAGATGTTTTGTTTTGCTTTGTTTTTTCTTCTTCTCTCTGGTTAACAATTTAGTCAAGTGATTCCCAAACACTGGGTGGGGACCCTCAGGTGGCTCGCATGAGATTTTATTTGGGTCCCCAAAATAAATTAAAATAATTTTAATATTTATATCTGTAGTGCAGCTTTAATAATAAAGCATTTAAATGTGTTTATTGTTTTCCTGATGAGAGGAAATTAACAGTTAAAATTCTCTGATTTCAGCTCCTACACTGTAAATGTTTTTTTCCTCCTTTATGAAAGTAAACTGAAAATCTTACATCATCTTAGACTTCGATCAACATTTTATGTACCAACCAATTAATCTACAGTATAATGAAAATAATCACTAGTTGCAGCCCTAGAAAGTATTTCTCATTTATAAAATTTTAACGTGTGTATATGTTTTCAATACCAAGTGTCAAGATAATACAGGGTGATGGAAAAATGGTCAGGAACATTACATTATGCACAAATGAATGAATTTATTGATAAACTGACTTGGGTCACAGGTGTTTGTCATTTCAAAAAATTGAATCCCCAGGAAAAAAATGTTTGGGAAACTCTGCTGTAACTGAGCCCCACATGCTGCTGTTAGGACAAAGACTAGATGAAATGTGTGGTTTCATTCAGTGATCAGATGAGTAGTCAGCCCATCACACTGGAAGTGTGATTGGTGATGTGTGTATTCTGAGCAGACACACAGCTGAAGATGAAAGAGAGCCAGCAGCCTGTGTTTTTCCTGCGTGATGTGTGTGCCTCACACAGCCGGTGTCACTTCACCGCACTGTGATCAATAAGAGGCCGTTCCTGCATGTCAAGTGCTCCCCTGTTCACTCCGACAGAACCCCCAGCCAACAGGGCCAGCAGATAACACACTCTGAACGCTAAGAAAAGTCTACCCTCTGTGTCCCAGGTCAAATAAAAGATTCATATACAAGAGATGTGCAAAATGAGGAGAAAACCTTAATGTGGAAGAATATCAGTGGTTGTGGCTTGCTGCTATTGTTACGGCATCCTCTACATGCTTCAAGAAAGAAGAAATGCCATCAAGTCTTCTGTTGTTAGATTTCATCCCTCTGTTCATGAAAGCTCTTTTGACCAATTCTCTCACAACTCACCACTCACATTTCTTTGAAATTTACTGGGGCGTGTTGAAAATAGTTTTATATTTCACATTTACATCAATAATTCAGGGTTAATTCTAAATCAAGATTGAAAAATGCATGGTTTCTCAACACTGTCTCAATGTTGTTTTTTATCCAGAAAAAAAGAATAACACTCATATCAAAAATATCTGTACTATAACAGCACACTATTCACCAGCACAGTTTATACATTCTGTTCATAGCAACTAAGCGTTATTAACATTTTTATTGTTATATTAGACAACACAAAACATTTACTTAAAGGGAAAATGTGACACCTTCTCTGTGGCTGTAGCAGCCAGTGTTGATGGTAAATGTAGGAAAGTGAAGCAATACATGCCTCTGTGCATCTTTATTCTCCTGTTGCAAAATCCTGCATCCAGTGATGTCACAGTGATGTTACAGTGATGTCACAGGGGTGGTGTTGATGTTAGAGAAGAGCTATAGCCTTGGATTTCTGGTCTTCTCCTCTCCAGGGGGTGCTATGAGTGCCTTTGTCACCTAATATCGTGTTTAGACAAACAAAGTAATAGCCATAAGCATCTAGGGCTGCACCTAAGGATTTTTTTAATGAATAATCTATTGATTATTTTTTCAATTAATCTAACAATTAATTTATGGTTTAATCGAACGATTATTTTTTGAGAAAAAAAAGATACATTGTGACCAAATCCTCAAAAAATGCTTTAGTTTATCATTTAAGACAAACCTAATTCACTCTAGGTGGAGTGTATCAGTTAGCTCCATGATCCACAACATCACTGAGGGCTTTGGCTTTCTTCCAAAATTTAAAAAGTTTTGTTAGCTGCTATAAGCCCATAGGAGATAAAGTGCCTGCAGACAGAATTAACAGGCTCTTTATTCCTCTCATCAGTAAAACAATAAACACATTTAAATGCTTTATTATTAAAGCTGTACTGCAGATATACTGTATATATAGTTAGAGTGTGATGGCCTTTCATTGTAGAGTTGGTGGTTCAGTCCCAGAGCGTTTCTCAGGGTATGTGTCCAGTGAGAGGCAGGACCTTAGTTTGAACCAACTGAGTATTTTTAAATGTTCATTGTTTTCTTTTGTATGTAGCCTACTTGTACTTTTATGAGTAGATTTCAAGTCTGTTCTTTTACTTGTACTTAAGTATGCATTACACTATGTAATCTACTTAGTTACTTTTAAAATCATAGTTGAGTACTGAGTACTGATTTGAATTAATATCCAAATGTTACATCAGGTTATCTGACTACAAACAGGCCAATAAAAATAATGACATACACGATAATGATTAATCATTAATCGATTAATCATCAATTTAATGTAACCAGTTAAAAATGTATTGATGGATACTTAATCAGTAGTCATGGCAGTAATTTGCACCTCGTTTGACATGGTTTTGTCTGGTGGAGCCATTTGTTGAATGAGGAAACTTAGACTTAAACTTGAAAGTTGAAAAAAAGTTGAAAATGAGAAAACAAAACATATATAGTATCTTTTAAATTATTAATGATTAATCGCTTGTTTATATTTTCAACTATCGGTTCAGGAAAATGCACAAAATTTGCAACCCTAGTTTGGAGAGGTGACTGTGACCACTGAAGAGAAACAGAAACAGAAACCCTGTCTGATAATGCATTAAACTAATATTTACAGTGCTTTTACTTGAAAACAGATTTTCAGTACTTTTTCCACCACTGCTGGTCACCCTCACAGCTCGTTTCCACTGCAGGAACAACACATATTGTAATATATCGCCAGCTTGTCTGCCTTTGTTTTTTCACTGTTCTCCACATTCTTTAGGGATGAATTCCTGGAACTGGGCATTGCTCAAGTTCCAGCTAATTGCAAAGGTTGCCAGACAGGTTGTCAGAAGTGATTTGTCAAGCAGATGTGGCATAATATCACACCAAGGATGACAACAGCAAATACAACAACAGTAACATTTACCGAGTGTATCTGTGTCAGGCAAGACAACCAAAACTTTAAGAATGATAATCAGTGAAGAGCACTTTTTGAACAAACATGTCCAGGCCTTCTTTGTGTTGTGGAGAA
>JAJHUR010073843.1:0-11213 GCA_027495735.1 Lutjanus campechanus
GTCAAATTGACCCCAGAGGAACACCAATGAATGCAATATGTGTTCAGCACATTGAAAAAATATCATCATGATAATTTTATGCTTAATCAATTGTACCCATCAAATTAGGAAAAGTCATGAAATATGAAGCAAAAAAAAAAAGTTAACTATTATTTTTTGAATGATAAACATTGAATGGGGTCAAATTGACCCCAAGGATAATAGGAGGGTTAAAGTAACGCTGAGTGATATGGACAATATTTTTGCCCATATACCTCAATATCAATATTAATCAATATTGTGACAATATTGTACGGATCACTGTTTCAGATCACCAAATATTAACACAATAAGATTTTTGATAATTAATGATCAGTAATGTGGCATAATCACTACATGGGTAAAGGCAAATAATAAAACTGCTACAACAGTCTGGTGACTTCAGACGATAACATAAATCTACTGTAGAAAGAAAAATGAGCTTCATGTTTATCATTTGATAGAGAGTGCTGTGTTTATCAAAGACATTTGTGTAGGTCTCCCCACTGCCAGTTCTCTCTATGGATTGCCATATTTGGTGTTCCGCAGTTAATACCTAATGAGAACCAGCTTCGTAGGTTCAGTAAATTTACCAGTGAATTTACTCTGTGCAGCGTGTTTGATTGCTTTAGCGAGGCGGCTGCTGAAGCTAATGTTTCATACTCAGTGCAGACTCCCGGAATTAGCCATCTAAAAATGCAACCTTGTCAAGTCAAGGTAACACAATATTGTTACAAAAATAATTCTGTAGTTATTAACTAAAGAGCATAATTTTTAAGCATTTCTAGTTTATGTTCCTAAATAATCCCATAGACAAGCAGCAGCCACAACTTTGTCAGCACTTGGACAGCACAAGTCAGACACCAACCCATTCTACATTGCTAGACGATGTAAAATGATGAAAATCCTTATTTTGAAAGATTTAGAGCCCTTCACAAGAGTGGAGTCCTGTAAGTCTAGGAATGACAGGTAGTAAGTAGCTATCATAGCATAAATTACTAACTGTAGGTTGCCTAAATTTGAAGTTGAGCTTTCCTGATAACTGCTGTATTTCTTGTGAGTAATATTTGATTAATACTTTCAATTTCATAGGGAGATGACCAGAGCTCTGAACCCAGTTATCCTACCAGTTATGCCAGTTATAAGACTTGAATATTTTTACATCTTTTCATGGCATGTCTGTACTGTTTTTAAATATATTTTTGGGGTTTTTATGCCTTTAATGGGCAGGGCAGCTGAAGATAAGTTTGAAAGAGAAAACTACTCTAGACTGTGACCTGTCTTTGGAGGAGTTGACAGTCACTGTGAAACAGAGGGCATTAGGACCAGGATTTGATGGTCTCTCCAGTGACAGTTACAAGTGGTTCTGGTACACACTTGAACCTAATTTCCACAGTGTTTTGTGTTTCAGAACAGGGTCTCTTTCTGTCTTTTTCCAGCAAGAAATGATTTCCCCGATGCCCAAGAAAAGAGAGCTGACATAAGACTTAAGAACTGGAGGCCAGTTGCCCTTCTCTGTATAGACTACAAGGTGTTTTCCAGGGCTTATAATGTTAACTTTGGTATTGTCTCTTTGGACCAGGAGAAAATGTTTGTGAAAGTGGATCACTCTTACATGTTGACAACAAACTTTTTTTTACTGAGGGCCACATACAGAAAAATATACTAAGGGCTGGGCCACTCTCTAGAGGTGACATACAGTATATCACCTCACCTCTAGTGTATAAAAGTTTGAAAAATCTATCAAATATAGGTAAATTATGCTTGATAATTGAATATGCTTAAAGAAAAAACAGCCTACATCACAAATGTCCATTAATTCACATTAATTCATTTTCATTTATTTTGTTACAAAAAGGGTTGGCATCTTATTCTCAAAACGGCTGCCTCAGACTGCTTCTTTATCCGGATGGTGATCCTCCTTTACAGCCCTGTGGGGGAAAGGGGAGGAAATAAGGGGAAAGCGGATGGGGATGGGGATGGTATACCTCCACCCCCCTTAAGCGCCACAATGGTCAGCCAGACTGTTATGTAATTCCTTTGTTTGTGCTCAGAAGCACACCAAGAATGCATTTTTTTTACACCAGAAATTATGATAAATCAACAACAGAACACAGCCTTGGGCAGGATCGCAAACTTTTCAATGTCTAATGTCAATTTACTAGTCGGCTTTTTATTTATTTATTTTATTTTATTGAGTGCATTTTTTCCCCCCGCTGCTTCACGTCTCCCAATAAAAAGGATAATTTGCTAAAACACACTCTACATTAATAAAAAATATATAATTTTTTGTCTACTATATCATCATCATCATATCATAGTATGTGCTATATTATTCTTAAGATTTAATTTTCATTTGGGGTAGTGTGTGTTTACTGGCTCCTATTTGCTACCGGCTGAGTACACAGGGAGCTTTTATTAATTAGTTAACAATCACAAACCACCATGAATTCAAGCATGTCTGATTATGAATGCACTTAATACAATAACTTTTGACTCTACCATCTTAATGAGACACATGACAGCTGTCTGCCACCAACTTTGTGTGGAAATACTTCAAAATATTAAACAATGAAGATGCAAACTGCGCTACTGGATGGATAAAATCCACTGGACTTATATTTGCTGCAACTTTTAGAATCTCAGATAAAATTCCAGGTGAAGCTCGTAGCTTCAAGATCACTGGATTATACTTTATCCAAAACCTATCATCTTGGTTGGGCTGTTTGGTTGACAGGTTTTGTTGTAATTTTGGAATTCATTTGTTTGTTTGTTTTTTGCCCCAAAATATGATGTGATAGAGATTTGTTTTTTTCTCGCAATGGTTTGATAAAGGGTCTTTGAAAACCTCCTCTTTTTTGCTGTGTTGCTATAATGGTAAAATCAGTTGAGAGCAGAACTCATTGTTGTAATGCTTTAGTTCTTCCTGCAGGGGACAGTTTTGCACTTTGTTTCCAGTCCTGTGGCATATACAAGGCAAGCACCTGTTGTTGTCTGACTATATATGCATATGTGTTTACAAATGTTTACAAATACATAAAAGCTGATCAAGATTAATAACAATCTACAGATCGATCATGATATTATGATTTCAACATTGTTTTTAGAGGTTATGTGAACTTCAACTTCAACACAACAAATTCTTTTTTAAAGAATAACTTGTCATATATGAACCAAATGTAACAATAGTGTTAGTTTGCTGTTATTGTATATTGTTTTGTTATTGTCAACTAATCAAGACCAAGCTCATTGGTTTCCTACTGAAGATATAAATCTTGAAACTGTCCGAACAAATATATCGATTTTATTTTAAAACATATGTGAGTAGCTTTTATACACAGTGGTGGACAGTAACTAAGTACATTTACTTGAGTACTGTACTTAAGTAAATTTTTTTGAGTATCTGTGAGTATTTGTTTTTTGGGGGAACGTCTGACTTTCACTCCACTACATTTCAAAGACAAATATTGTACTTTTGACTCCACTACATTTCTAGGAGGGTCGTCGTTACTCGTTACTTTTATCAGGGGTTTCCACCAGATGTGGCTTTGTAATGTTGGGTGCGCGCCGCAGTTTTGTTCCGTCCCCTGCATGGCTGCAAGTCTCTCCTCCAGGAGTGTTTCAGAAGCTTTTCAGTAGCGGAGTGTTTTGCCCACCTGATCATGTTTACTTGCTTTGTTGATCAGGTCCTCCTTCCTTGCTCTTTGTGCTTCTACCATGGATAAGCAGGCTGCGTGGTTAAATAGTTTCTTTTCTGTCTGTCTTAATGATCATGACTCTGCATGGGGTCTTTTATTTTGAAAATTAGCCGGACTCCCCCTCCCTTTTCTGTGTCTGACTTCCTGCCCGTTTGATCTGCTCTGTGCTAATTGACGCAGCATCCATCAAAAATAGACTTTGGTGCGTATTTGAGGGAGCGCCGAGCCACTTCTGGGAAATGTTTGAGACTGGTGGAAACACAAGCATTGTCTAGAATGGCTGTGAATTGCTCCAACTGCCGCAGCATTGCCGTAACGCAGCGCAGCCATGCCTGGTGGAAAAAGCAGGTTAGGTGAAGCATAGCTTTGAGGACAGCTGTTGATGTTCTTCTTTTCTAAAATGCAATTGGCCACACACTGTGTTCCTCACAGAAGGAAACCGATCACAGTACACGCTATCAACTGGGATTGATGTAAAAGTGGACATATGTCATCCAGGCCCGTTCCATAACAAGAGAAAGCAAACTCTCCCTCTTTCATTCAAACAAAACTCAGTAATGGTGACGGCAGGGGAAAGACAAAATTAAATCTCGAGATGATATTATAATTAGAAAAGAGAAATAATTTCAGGTAGGCTTTTAATGTTGGATTGTCTTTATCAGGGTGAAAAATACCACAAAATGATATACTTCCCCTGAAAGCAGAAAGAAATCTCAGTTATTTAACAGACCTGGAAAACTCTTTACAGTTGGCTTCAATCTAATTTTATGCAGTGATTTTAATACAATTACATCAGAAAATTACAATAGATGTCCTTTTTGTTTTTGGTCGCATTTCTGTGCTGAAGGTTTTTATAGGTGTTTATATAGGCTTCTATAGGTGGTTTCAGAGAGTTACAAGGTTTTGTAAATGCACTGTGAAAACAATACAGCAATGTATAGATATTAAAAGACATACTTTGTAATTTGTACTTTTGAATACTTAAGTATTTTTAAAAGCAAGTACTCTAGTACTTTAACTAAAATTTTGACTGAGCAACTTTCACTTGTAGTTGAGTAATATTTGACCAGGAGTATCTATACTTTCACTCAAGTACTGGGGTTGAGTACTTTGTCCACCTCTGTTTATACACATAAAAACAATACTTATCAGTAGGACACATTCATTGCTGGTTTGGGTATTTTCATTTTATTGATACAAAAATAAAGAATATTGCCAGATTTCTCCTACATTACAAAATGTGCAGTCTAGACCTGGGGCCTGTACTACAAAGCAGGATTAGTGTTTATTGGGATTAACTCTGGGTTTCCGGTCCTACAAGACAGTGGTTCACTTCTTACTGGTCATGGTAACTTATGCTGAATGCTTAACCTTCTCCGAACCAGGTCATGTTTTAGATTTAGAGATGAATATGGATAAAGCACTGCCTGCTGACCAATCAAATCACTTTATTAAATGGCACTGGGCATCACAAAGATCCTGTGGAGTGTGGTGTATAGTGTGCAGAGGCAGAAAAAGTGTTTTTCTTTGTGCTCCTTTTTCATTGTGCTTTTATACACCAATTTCCTCCTACAAGAATGACCGATTGAGGATCTAAAGGCTTGAACTCATACTTAAAACGATATGACAGGAAGCCTTCTGACCACTTTGAATTTTGTTTTTATATTTACCTTTGATTTGCTCCAAGTCTGTCCATATAAAGCAGAGAGGGTTGCACTCACATGCAGCTGAAAGAGTGTGATACCATCCTCCATTAATTAACCTGCTAAAATGAGCCTTTTTTCGATTCCCAACTTGAATAATTTGATATCACCTCACTTTCATAAGTAGGAACACTGAAAAAAAGAACTATGCCACCAACGTACATGAGCAGTCCACTGCCCTTTCCTTTATTTCTGTCTTTTCTGAAGACATTGTAGCTGAGCATTATACAGTAAAGGAAGCAACACGCTGATTTGGTCAGCCATGTTTCAGACAGACACACAAAGTCCAGATTTGAGTCAGCAGACAGTTTATCCAAGTTGTTCAATTTTGGCTTTGACGCTACAAATGTTCAAGTGTCCTCTGAGTGGTCCTTTCGGTTTTGTATGTCGATCCCAAATGATTTTGGAATGTTGGACGGTTTGGAAGAGACTGAAGTTATAGTGTTTTGTGATGACCGGGTGTCGGACTGAATGTCCCTGTTGGCCAGTATTAGCTTGATGGGAGAGTGCACCAGGTAGAGGCTGTAGATCGTGCACAGCAACAGGCCCTGGGTTCAGCTACACATCACCGGCAAGAAGGAGGGTTGTCAAAAGGTAAGCCAACAGCTTATTGTATGTTCAGGAAACTTTGTCTCTCACAGTGTTCACACATTTGTCTGGTGCAATGTATAGCAATGTAGGAGGTTAGTTGGCTCCATTCATTGAGTGTAACAGGTTGCAGTAATGGTAATATGGTGTCTGGCGTGCTCAACAGCTGATTGATACCGCAGCAGTGGATTGAGAAGAACAATAGCACTACCAAGTAGATTAGAAGTGCAGATCTCTGTGTAAAGTTCTCAAATGTCCGCCGATGTTTGGTCCTGGTGGCACAGATAAGATGGCTCTTCTTTCCTGTTTTGGAGAGCGTGACTGTGGCTCCTGTCAGACCACCATCCTGCTCCGCCATCTTTCAATTATAGTCAGTTCTACTTGTGCTGTAATGATGAAGCAGTGCTATTATAAGGCCCTGTGTCCTAAGTGTTTTTTTCCAGCTGAAAACGTCAGGCATCTCCTGAAAACAGCCAGATGCGGCCATGTGAGAGGCTTTGAAAATGCAGTGAGAAGACTATTACTTTACACCTTGTACTTTTTTAATGTGTGATTAATCTTGTGTTACAAATATTTTACTGTGTTTTCTTTGATCATTTTCACTTATATAAATAGCACTCTATAGAATAAATGTATTATCATTAGTATTATTATTATTCACTTCACAAAATCTGTGTTTTTGTTTGTTTTGTTTTGCTTTTTTTGCCAGCTTTCCTTCCTGCATGTGGCAGCGACAGGAGTTTTTCTTTCAGTCTGGATTATAATCGCCTTCTTTATTATTAGTCTAGTTATAGTTTGCTCTTCATTTGTAAAATATGCCGGTGTGCTGTCAATAGTCATGTCCATGATGAGAATGGTCAGATGCTGCAGATGCCTCCCCATTTATGTGAATGCACTTATGTCTAGATTTGGAAACCCTGAGTTGACTTAATGAGTTGATAACCCCACTTATCCTTTTGACGGCCTTTGTTAGGTTTAGTCAAGCCAGATCACTTAAAGATACTCTGAGTATGTTGAACCTGCTTCATAGTACAGGCCCTTGCTCTGTATAACTTCTACTATAATTTGGCAATATATAAAGGAAACTGACTTTATTAAGTACAGCACACATACAGTATGCACCTGACCTTCTATTCAAGACTCAATAAAGGTGGGAAAGAGTGGTGCGCTAAAGCGGTTTACTGGGCCTGTTATTACTGTAATATATCAAGCATATTTGATCAGGGATTGTATTTCCTACACAGAGCATATTTAATGATTATTGGGTTGCCATATCATAAGGTCATAAATATTATGCTTCAGCTTTTTGTTATTCAAAAGAATTACATAAAAATTAAAGTAATATGGCTAGGAACTGAGTGATATACAGTAAAAAACAAAATTGTTTGCAGCACTAGTCTGAGTGGCTGAGTTCATCTGCAGTGGCACCAAGATGAATTATAATGTATATTATTATTGTGGCTATATAAATGTAATTTATAGTACAGGTGCTTATGATACAGATGGCTGTTAGACCAACCCGCTAGATGCGTGCCTCTGTTTACGTATGTGAGAAAGCTGAGAGCAAATTATTTTTTAAAACCTCACTGAAAATGTTGTTTTTCAAAGGTTAAAGCTGCAGTAGGTAGAAAGCCTGAAAACGGTTGATTTCTGAGTCTCATCTGAGTTGGGTTTGGTTTTCTGCGTCCTAAGCTCCTCCCACTAGATGAGCAGCACGCCCTTCATGAGCGCAAGTAACCGTTGGCCCGTGAGCCAGCACAGACCGACAGACATCAGCTGTGTGTAATAAAACAGACACCTGACAGTAAAAAACACGGACAGGGGAGAGAAACTACATTTAAAAACATTAAGATTCAGTGTGAAGATATAAAAGTACAGAGAGCTGAACATTTTAAAAACGTCTTTCTCTCTGCTTTCCTGCACACACGAGCCCTGCATCACAACACCCGCTTGTTGGAGGGGGACAGACAGGAGACTGAGCCGCGGTCAGCGCCACATTGAGCTCGCAGCCCGCTTGAAGAGGAGTCGGGCTCGCGGTTCATGTCGGCGCGGCTCTCCGCGATATAAGCGGTCATGAAAATGCAACTTAGCGGCAACACGGTTTGACTCGCGCGGCCTAAAATGTCAGTACAGAAGCACAGTGTCATTTACTCACCATGTAAACGGCGCGGTTGATTCCTCCATGGTGCTGCTGCACACAGGTTTACAAGCAAACATGAAGATAATCCACTTTTTAGTCCCAAAAGTTTTAAGAAACAGACTCTGAGCTCTCATCTTGCTGGTCAGAACATCCGCAATTGTTTCGTGAACCGCTATTGCAAAAATAAATCCACTTTTTCATCTCAAAAGTTTCAAAGACAAATGCTGAGCTCTGGCCGGTCCGCGGCTCCGTGATTTCTTCGTAGTTGTTGCAAGAAGATAAATCCTCTTTTTAATCCCAAAAGTTTGAAATACACACTCCGAGCTCCTCTCCTGACAGTAAAATAGCCGGCATCCTCCTCTGCTCATTGGATCACAGCAGCTGACTGTCGGCTCTGAGTCGCAGCTGGCCCGGTCCTCTGGCACTCGGCAAAGCTCCGATACAAGTGAATGAACACAACTGAAGGTGAACTCAAAAGTAACTGAGTGAGCTGACAAACTCCTGGCTTGAGCATGTTGCTAATTAGGCTATTTTCTCTTTATTATAATGCCGTTTTATAGCAACTTTTCCTGCAGTTGTTTCCGTCTTTGATTCAGTCTGAGAGAAGTAACGTGAACGCGCAGCTGGGCTGGTAGGAGGAGTCGCCCAGGTCCTAAAAGACCTGTGATTGGTTCAGTCTAACGGTGCGCTACAGATTCTCTAGATGTTGAAATTAGAGGCACAGAGGAGGTGCAGCAGTGTAGATCTCTCTCAGAACACCTGATTTACAATATGCTAATAGGTTTTTATGAAATTATTTCTCAATTATACCAAAACAATGTTGCCTACTGGAGCTTTAAACACCAACAAACACAAACTGAAGCTGAATATGTTGTTAGATGAAAACATCTTGAGAATTTTGGAAATGATTACACAGGTCTTTTTTTATTATTATTTTGTCTTTTGGACTGTACAGTGCTCTGTACATGAAATGCTCCTACTGCATGCAGCTTGACTTCACCTCACTGAAAGGAAGTCATTTGGTGTTTTCAAAGTTATGATATTAAGGTGAAACAGATTCATTCTGTTTGCCTTCACAAGCTGCTGCTGCAACACAGCAGGGGGCTGGCTCTGTACGAAAAGAAACAAAAAGAAAGACTTAAGAGTCTAAAATAATGATTTCATATTTTAAAATACTGATGACTTTGTTTCTTAAAATAGTGAGCAAGTTTTTCAAAATGACTTAAGTAATTTTTTTAGATACTAAGTAGTTGTCATTAAGTTGTTGAGTTATTTTCAGAGTTTCTCATTATTCTGTGAGACTTACTCAGTATTTTGAGATGGCGAGACCTGATGCAGGACAAATTTGTGGCAAAAAATATCTAAAAGAGGATGCGTTTATAGCAAACTCTTAATTAAGAATTAGTCCCGCACAGCTTTCACAAAGTTGATAAAGTTTCCCCTAACTTAAAAAATCAAAAGGAGCACACACGAAATAAAGTGGTGCTGTTTATCTTGAAAGGTGAGAGAGCACCCACACATCATTAGCACTATGATGTTCCTTTTTGTTCCTACTTAATGTGTGAATGCGCCATCCGAACAGGTTTCCTAGCCCTCACACTTTCATAAAAGTGACATTTTACAATTCTTCACATTATAAACTAAAAAATGACTACTTTCTTAAAGGAATGAGCAAATTTTTAATATGACTCAAATAATTATTTTCAGAACGTTTCTCAATAAACAAAGTACTGTAACTAATAGGCCTAACTAAATCTTTAAAATACACAGTACAATAAAACTGGGGTATTCACCTCTCAGATAGTGGACTAGATGAATAATATAGCACAGAATAGAAATACTAGTAAGTAAAGTACATGTACCTCAAAATAGCTAGTTACACATTCCACCACTGAAAATCAGGGTTTCAGTGTGCTTCGCTCTGTTGGTTTTTGGGTGTCTGTGAGCGAAACGCCATCTCATGGTGACACCTTACAATTGAATGAATGGGTGTGTTACAGCGGAATCTAGGCACACGCCCAGGAGGGTGGGTGATGACAGGAAATTGGCTGGAAAATAACAGGACACTGGCAGGCTTTCAAAAGGCTTTTGGAAGGGAGGGGAAATTTGAAGTGGCTGCATCTCTACGTCACCCCCTACCCTTAACAAGTATCTGTCAGGTTTGAAATGACAGCTTATAGGAAGCAACTCGTTGCATGGCAACTGGTGGCAGCTTGTGAGTGTCACAAGAATTACGTTAAGTCATTGATTCTACGACAAGTTCATGGGTTTTCCTGCACAGCCCGCAATCATACGCAGGCTCTCTAAATTGTCATCACAACTTTGAGAATCCCTGCTTTAAATCTTTTCTGAGCCTATAGGACGTCTGTTTATTTTGGTCCATATTTCCACTGACAGGTCCTGTGTAGTACACTGCAATCTGAACACTCACAGTGGCCTGGATAGATTTGTTGACCTCTGGGAAAAAAAACCTTTACTCTTTACACTGCTGTGTAGCTACTCACTACTGCTGCAAGCTCACCAATGTCATTGGAGCTGGAGTGGAACATACCTGAGTCTATGTCACTCAGGGTTGTCAGAGGTGTAGCCTCTGATTAGGTAGATGTTATAATCAACGAGGAGGACCCAAATGCAGGACACAGACAACTGGAGTGTTGGGAGGAAGAACTGGGAGTTTATTGCAGGAATGATGAATGTTGCAGGAGGGGAAGATGTCCATGGGATGGAGGCTGAGGGGAGTAGGTTGCTGGCCAAGGAGCAGAGATGAGGGTGGAAGATCTTTGCTGGCTGGAAGCGTGGCAGAGAGGCAGGCAGAGAGGCAGGCAGGCAGGCAGGCAGGTAGGTGATCCTAAGAAGGAAGAGAAACAAGGTTAAGCGTCCACAAAGAAACACAGTTAAATCTTAGCAGACTGGAGCCTGAAGCGTGAGTGTACCACAGTGGTTGATACAACGATCTGGCGAAGACTGGAGAAGAGAGCCGGTGTTTTAACTGCAGGGGTTGATACTGGATGGATCTCAGGTGAGCAGCAGGGAACAGGTGAGTTGAATGATGTAATTAGGAGTCCA
>JAJHUR010073844.1:0-11493 GCA_027495735.1 Lutjanus campechanus
AACACAACAATGTGCCCCACATCACCGTGTATACCATATGTACAGAACATGAAAGTACAGAGTACAGCGCGCATGGTGTTGGAAGGCTCAAACCAACAAAAATGTGCAATTTTGTGTTTCCCAAATCAGGGAAAATTATATATACTGACATTGTCATTTTAATTCAGCAATACTAGTCTTCATCTAATGTTTTTTACATATATTGCAAGTTGAAAATAAAAACACATATTTGCATTTTTACAGGCACATACATACCACAAAAATAGACTATGTGGAAACTAGATATACTAGGCACAAGGTATATACAGTCCATGTGCATGGGGCACATTGCAAAAACAATAACCCAACAGAATATACCAATAAATCAAAGACACTTTTACAAACAAAAATAATACCCTGATTTGCTAACATATCAACACCAAGGCATTCAGTACCCTTAATATCTGGTACAGCAAGAATGAGAGGTTTGAAACTTAGATACTCTCAATAATTGTCAGTCAGTGTCAAACATGTAGGAGGGATTTCAATCCCACTTCACAGCAAGGTCCAGAAGAAGAACCATTAAACAATCGCACTTTGAACCCCCCGTCATCAGGCAAATACAGCGCTATATCACACACACATGCCGACAGTGGCCGCGAGCCAGCTGACCGGACACACTTGTGACACAGACACAAAACAGATAACCGACAGAAGTGTATGTGCTTTGCCAGGGCTGTATCAGCCTCATGGCCGAGGGTTGAGACAGAGTGGTGCTGATCAAAGTGTCTGGGATGCCATCCTTTGAGTGGGAGTGAACTACACACTACAGTATCTTACTGGATGGATGCGATGAAATAGAGACGGTGCCTGATATTGCCTGAAACATTAGCTCTTTAACTCTCCTTCCATCTCGCTCGCGCTGACTGTGGACTCATTCAAATAACATCAGCACAGTCCTGACTGATAGCAGCTTAATAGGGCAAACTCTGGTATTAGCACAAAGGAATAGGGAAGAGGACCAATTGATTGCACTGGAACAGTATCGAAGCACACAACAGCTACTGACTCAAATGGACTCGGTTCATTCACAATCGCATTGGCATTTTGGCATGTACCTTTCCCGTAGGAAAAAGAAAAAAGCAATACAAAGTTCCTGTGTTGCTGATGACGCGGGCTGCAGCACGGTGAGCCGAAGAACATGACAAAGAACGAGGTTTAGTGCATGTTACTGATCAAACAGAACGTGAAGATGTGGGTTTACAAGCCATATAATGAAGCCCTTGGATAAAAAAACAAAACAATCACCTGCACCTTGTTTCAAGATTTAAACAGCTCTCAGGAAAAGTGATCAAAACAAGAACCGGCAGCGAGTTAAATAACAATCTGAGGGTTATAACTCCATTAGATCCTCCTTGTTTGTCTCAGCCAATCAAAATTCAAGGGGAATCTTTCAGCATGGTTAAATCAACAAGTTGATTGTGGGAGGATAGACGAGTCTACATAAATCAATGGAAAGCCACGCTGCAGCGATCAATACATCTCTCTGGAAAGGTAGCGAACCTGAGTGAAATGTCCATCGCATCGATTTTACAGTTTGGCTCCGGATCGATGCTCCGAGCTGGAAAAAAAAAAAGAAAAAAAAAAAGTTGGACGCCTGTGTTTGTTTAACACATTGAATCAGCTGCCTATTTTCTATCCCAATTGGATTCACTTTTCGTCCTCGCAGTTTAACCAGATAATGGTAATGGGCCCCGGAGAAGAAGTACTACAGCCGTTTTAAGGGAATAGAGCATCGATTTTCATTTTGATTACAAGGTCGAAGTGCAACAGAAGGTGCTTTTACTGAATGTCCTCAGTGCTCGCTTTGGACCGAGGAGTTCAAAGTGGTCACGACTCGCTCTCGTTCACGCCCTCGTCGATAAACGAACTTAAAAAAAAAAAAAAAGATGTATCCTCTCATGTTAGATCTGGGGGATAATAGGGTAGGGTGGAAGGAGAGGGCAGGGGGGTGGGGGGTGTAGCATATAGGATAAATACAGCAACGTTCAACCCAGAGAAGCATCATCAAACCTAAAAAGATCGCACAGACACTCAGCAAACACATACAGCAATGCCCGCAACCCCCTTGCATCATAAAAGCCTCTTTAAATCTCCGTCCCTTTATTTACATGGCAGTTTATTTCTGATTAGCTGTCTTCCTTCTCGTATGGCGTACATTCAGCAAGAGAAGGCTTTTAGGTTCAGCAGGATCAGAATATTTAGAAGAAATATAACCAAATTGAACAATAGGACTGCTGTGGATCTAAACGTCAAGACATTCATGGACGTTTTTGGGTGATAAGGGGCACGTAGAGACGTGGATACGGAGCAAAGAGTTTTTTGTTTTTTTGTTGTTTTTTTTAACAAGTTGCCCACCCCAAACCCAGCATTCATCTTTACAATTTCAAATCTTCAAATGGGCTTTAAAGTGACGTTTTGTTGAGGATCTGACTTGCTGAACTCAAAGCGTGTGACTCCAAACCAGTTTTGAGCAGTTTTTGTCCCGTCTTGGTTTTTTTTGTTGGATTTTTTTTACTAAAAATGACACTGCACGTCCTCTCATTCCCTCAAACATTTTTGGTTAAGGTAACAACATGGTCACTGGATTACAATACCTCAAGTGAAGCCACAATAGCTGCTGGATTCTTTAAGATTTCACATTAAAAAATAAAACAAAAAGGAAAAAGAAACAAGTTCACTTTCCTGTACAGCATATGTATAGATATTTATATTCATATATATTTATATATAGGCGGGGTAGAGTATTGCAGAATTATATTGCATGTGTTAATCAATAAACCTAGACAAAAACAAGCAAGTATACAGTATGGGTTGTTCACAAATGTTTCCTTTCATAATAAAGCTCAGATTATTTAACCACCGTTGCCTTCAGGGTTACAATCAGTACGCTGACCAAACAGCTGACCGCCTCCCAGATGTTTCGTGAAAACAGGTCAGTGCCACCGTCAGCAGCACGTCAAACCAATCGCGCTTGACAAAAGCAGTGTGGAGAGAGTGTGTGAGTCCATTCTCTGAAAATAGAACCAAAACGTACCGACAAACTCACGCACACAAACTTACACCCACATATATACATACACACAAACCAAATATATGGCTTCTAACGTTGAATCAAGGCAGTTAAATAAATGGCATTTTTCTTCTATGTTTCTTTTTTAGTTGATACAGACACAACCAGACTTTGTGTTCAAGCTCAACTTTGGTTTGGGTAGATACAATGAATATAATAATATCCCTCCGTACTTTTTTCGTCAACTATTTACACATCGATGTAAGATCGACCAGCGGTCTAAAACACTATTTTCACTACTATTTTTAAACAATATGAAGAGCAATGTGTTCTTTTGCTACGACAGCTTATACGGAAAAATTACACTCAAAACACTTTTTGAACGCTTAAAATGTCATTGTCGTTTGACCTCAAGTCCCTGATTTTCATTTTTAAGTCCAGCTCCTGCTAGATTGCATTGCATGGATTCTACACAGTATGCAATAGTTACATTAATCGTACTTTTCTTCATATCTTTACAGTAAAGACAGCGATATACAGTAGGTGTTTGGAAGCAGAGTGTAAGGGGTGATACTAAGACTAAAGGTGCTGGCACAGTAGACTAGACCAGTTCAACCTTAAGTTATACTAGTTTAATTGTATAGACTCCTCCTAGCCAAAGTGTCTCAAGACTTTGAGTTGCTCTTTTCCTTCTGCTGACACCAGCACACAGTGCATCCAGGTCGAACGACTGGCGGCGCCGGCGGTAGCTGATTGGTCATTTAGCAGGCTGACAGATCAGCTGGACTGACCTAAAACAAACAGATTCTCCTACAAAAAAGGCCTCTTTCCTGAACTCTACCAGGGTCACAAGTTGGAAGACAGCCGGGATCTGGCAGAGTCTAGCTCTGGAAGGCTGACAATTGAATCTTTCTTGGGAACTCCAGAGTCCGGAGGTCCTGATCCAGCAGCTGCTGCTACTGCCCCCATTCCAGCAGGTCCACCGGGTGGAGGTGTGGAGGCAAAGGCCACCCTCTGCTGAGCTCCTGCCGATCTCCCCACCCCTGAGGGCCCGGGCAGGCTCGAGTGAGGGGGCTGAGGGGGACCGATGGAGTTGTTGGAGGTGCGGGTGGATGGCGGAGGGCTGGGGGCTGCAGAGGCAGCTTGTGGTGTTCCCTCCTGGGGGAGTGAAGGCTGGGAGGCAGACAGGGCCCGGGTATCCTGGCTCAAGCTGCCTGTGTGAAGGGAGTGGGTGCTCTTGTGTGAGGCAGGCCTCTGCTGGGTCTGTGTGGGGCTGGGTGCATGGTGCTGTACTAGGGACAACTGGGAACCAGAGGGTCCTGCGCTCGCCATGTACTGGAAAGTCCGTCCTGAAGCTGCGAGCGGGCTTTGGACGGGCGGGCTGGAGATTGCAGATCCAAACGCCCCTCCGAACGCCTGAGGGGGTTGAGACTGAAGAGGGGACATGGAGACGGGGCTGGCCAGGTTCTGCACCACCTGGAACCTTCGCACCATACGGGGGGACTGCAGAGTCCCCGGACCCACCAGGGGACTCGCCATCTGAGGACAAAAGCTCATGGCCACCGCCTGCTGAAGAGTGGCGATGGCAGAGCCTGAAGCCGCCTGGCCGGGAGGAGCAAAGATGCCGCCGATGGACGGGGTCATAGACATGGCCCGCGGCCGCTGCAGGTCCACCAGCTTCACCATCTCGCGGTCGTACTTGACGATCTCCTGGATCATCTCGTTCTCCTGGTTGTTGAAGACGCCGGAGTTGAGATCGTGCTGGACCTTGTGCATCAGGATGGAGTTCTTTTTACCTGCAGGAAGAAATAAATGAACTCGTTACACAAACAGAAACTAGAAAGGACAGGACGGAGAGGACACACAGCAGAACAAAGCATAAATATATGGAAACAAGAGGATTTGGAAAAGGGAGAACAATATGAGTTAGATATAGCATGTGATGTCCTTCACACCAGGTACATCCTCTCGCAGAACAAGCCCTGAGGAAAATGGATGTGTCACCCTGTACTCTCATCTACTGTTACAGTGTCCCGTATCATTCTGAGGGAACAGCACAGCTCATTTTACTGCCTATTTCAACATTAATATTCTGGAAACATCTCCTAAGCACAATATTATTTCATTTTCTATACCCGGGGTTCATTTTAGAGTGATCTGTTCAGTTATTTATTTTTAAAAAAGGAGCTGCATGCAGAGACTTAAATTCACTTACAATAATGTACAGATGTTACGTGCTGTAGTACTGCTAGTCATTAATACTCATGTGATAGGCTCTAATCTTACTAAGGTTGTCAAAATTGATATTTCAATATAGTATCTATTAATTGTAGTATCTTAAGTACCAAAGCTGTTAAAAAATTATCTAAATGCTCATTCGAGACCTCAGGTCAGTCCAGTCTTTACTGTCCTGCCTGAGTTTGGCTTGTAGCAACACACGACAGCGTTCAGTGACTATTTCTGTAACCAGCACTGTTTGTTTTAAACTTTTCACATTTCATAACTCTCAATGTCGGCTCTGTTTGTACTGCTTTTTATACATGTCACATTATATAACAATAACTATACATGTGGTTTTTCACTGCTATTTAAAATATTTTTGTACTGTTATGCACGTCACACCTTTTATTTTATAGATGCATAATGTCTATTGCACTGTTTACACTGTTCAACACATTTTTTTTTTAACTTTTGCACTTTTAATAGTTTAATTTATACTTAACTACTCAAATTGATACACCCTGTTCTCACATTAGTATTAGTATTGGTAGCATCATTTATCTTATCTATTATATTGCTTAGTTTTTCTCTTTATTTACTATTTTTACTACTTTTTTTCCCCCATCCCTTTTTTTTTAATCTCCGCTGTCACAAGGATAAATAAAGAGCTGCCTATCTCACAATAGCCTATTTCACAGACTAGGACTTATTTTCTTTTTTCTGGGTATTAAAAGAAGTATCAAGAATAATTTTTTATATTAATATTGTGTCAAAGTTTAAAATTCTGGTATCGGGACAGCTGTAAATCTTATGTATGCTTTTTACCTATGCGGTCTAGACGGTCAATGGCGACGGTCTCGAAGGCTCGTCTCATCATGGGATATTCTTCCAGCACCTCATTGAAGTGGTCAACAGACAGAGAGTAGAGTCGACAGTACGTCTCTGCTCGCACGCTGGCTGTTCGCCGACCCCTCGTTAATAAGCAGATCTCTGAAACGAGGAAGGACAAAGTGAAACAGCCTAAAAAAAACACAGAAGCTAAAAATATAACGACTAGAAAAACCAGATGAAAACCACAAAGTGTATCCTACCTCCAAAATAAGAGCCATCAGAAAGTTTCATTGCCAGAGTGCCCTTAGTGATGACGCTGCAGACTCCGTGCTGAATGAAGTACATCTTCTTCCCGATGGTGCCCTCTCTTATGATGTAATCGTGTGGCTGGAAAACCTCAAAACGCAGCTTGGTCAACATGGCCGTCACAAAGTTTGGCTCTGCGTTGGCAAACAGCGGCATGGACGCCACCAGCTTGCGACAGTTGAAGTTTACGATTTCCTGAGAAAAGACACATTTTTTGGTGTTTTCAAGGACAAGAGAAATATCTGTTTAATGTGCAGTTTAGGTACTGGTTTCTCCTTCTGCTTGCATGAATGGTGTGTTCAGGGACTTGAAGGGATAGTTCAGATTTTGTTGTGAAGTTGTATGATTTACTTATTAATATATAAGCCAAATATAGCTCCCTCCAAACCAACCAAACTCCATTGGTGAAATCAGTAATTTTATCTCACTGAACACGGGGCGGCTGGTCTGCCGGCGCCTTGATTGGTTAGTTTGTTTGTGTAACTGTGCGACTTCAGTATTTTACAGGATAGTTTGGATTCACAAAATGACACAAACTAACAGATTGAGCAAGCAGACAGTAGACAAGCAACTCCTGTGTTATGTGAAGTAAAATGACTGATTTCGCCTATGGAGTTTGGTTGGTTCGGAGAGAGTAATGTTATGGCTTATGTAACAGCAGTTTCCCAGAAGAAAAGGGTGTTTAACAGCAAATTAAAGCACAGAAAATATTCAAAATATAGCGTAAAATGAAACTAATATTAAGTTTTTTCAGCCAACCATTTTGAAGGTGGATAAAACATGTTATGTTGCTGATACCGTCCACAGTTTTACATTGCTTAGCCTCCATGCTGGTACTCCTCTTCGCTTCTATTGATAAAAACCTCATACAACCACAAATAAAAGTTCATCTTGTAAGCAGACATGATGAACAAACTATCAAATTAAGGCTGAAACTACTATGTTTTAAGTATAACTTCAATGTATTATATCATAAAAAATAGATAATTATATGTAGATATTGTGTTTGTTATCGTGTGTTTATGTCTTACCTCTCTGAGAGGCTCGCTGAGTTCTCCCAAAATGCTCTCCTCATCAAACATCTTGCCCTGGTATCTGTGCTCATAATAGTCATGGATTTTCTGTCGGAAGTCGGCAGGCAGCTTGTGGAAGGACATATACTGCTCCACTTGTTTGTACTGAGAGGGAGCAGGAAAAACAGAGATAATGTTTTGTTAATACGGTGCATATAATCATTTTGAAAAACATCTTGTATTCTTTCTCCACTGTAACAATGTTTAATTGTATTGTCCCTTGTTAAAGAGACCAAAACCAACAATGCACTGATCCTACCAACAAGTACTGTCTGAGCAGTCAAAGCCTGATGTGGCGCATTCATCTGTGCCATAGAGCTTCATTGTTGTCAAAAACACAATGAGAGACGCTGTTGCATTGATGAAGGTTATGATGAAAATGAACACTGCAGTTTATATTAAGTTAATCCAACATACATTGTCTGGCTATGCAGGATTTTCCCAAAAACACAATGCGTGGACTCAGAAGTGTTTTGCAGCACCTGCATCCACGGAGACCCGCCCTCCGTCTGCACCTTCTTATTTTCTCGTTATTTTTCTGTGCTCGGGATGTTTTACCAATGCAAAAAGTCAGCTGAGACTCCACAATCAACTGTCTTTCTGGTGCATTTACAAACAGCAGTTGACAAATCCTACTGATTCCACCTTTAAATTCTCATTTCAGAACCAACACCATTTTTTCTGCAGCTGGAAATAGTCTCCAACAAATGCATTATTTACTCCAGTTTGTGCAAAATTTGCTTAAACCTACAGTTCCCAGCTGTTTAAAAAGTGAAATCATATATCTGTGAACACTTTTTGAAGACTTACATCTCGGAGGAGCAAATGGGCTCGGGACTGAGAGCTATAGACGGAGTAAAGAAGTGAAGTAAACAAACAAACAAACAAAGGATTGAGAAACAAACACACTGTTGGTTTTGGCCTTTTCATGGAATTTGTTGACAGTGAACAGAGACGGAATATTGCCAGCTTCATCCTTTCAATAAACAACAAACAGTAACGGTAAAAAAAAAGATATGAATAAAAGACAAAGTCTCCCACCAGCCTTGAAAAATACAGATTATGATGCAGTTGGTTACACAGCTACACATGTTTTAAAGCACAAAGGATCAGATCACATGCATTCATATCTTTACACACCAAAGAGTCTATATATGCAGCGGGACACCCTCACCTTGAAATTAGTTTAGTATATATGTAGGGACGCCTGCGAGCTAGTTCAGGCAGTCAACTCGAGCTGCACTGCAATCACAGTAGTACAAACCAAACGCACCCTTCAAATCTGGCGGTCTATTTAAACCGCTAAAACCTCCCATCTCTCCCTCTGCCTGTCAGTGGCACTGCTGCCTTGCTTCAGCATCACTGCCTGTTCATTCAGCCCCACCAAGAATATCATTTGTTTTATCTTTTTTTTATTGTTGTTCTCTCATTTATCTTACTTGTCTTATGAAAGTTGACTTATGAAAACTGTAAGTCATATCTGCTTTACTCTGTTAATGACACTGTTCGTGTATAGTTGCATGAATTATGAGGGAGAGCTCTTGATATGTGTGTGTATCTGTGTGTCTTATGACTATAACTAAACCATTATAGTGTAAAAGTTTGGTGCAGTGTTGTCAAGTACTACACTAAACTGTCTTAAACTCTATCAAGTTTAAATTGCTTGATAGATGCACACAAGTAGTGTATTACTGTAATTATTACCAGTAATAGCTGCCTGAGGAAGAAGACTTTGGAAGGTTTTTAGTGTTTAAGGTTTTTAATTCATCTTTACATTCAATTGTAGTCATCACATACTGCATCTTTTTAAATTTTCTATATGTGTAAATAAACAGACAAACAAAAAATGCAGTTCACATGCAACAAGTATGCAAGAGTTTTAGATATTTTTGCATATATTCATCTAAAATATGCAGTAAAATGTTTGATATGATACTCAGTAAGCAGCTACACATTGATTTCTACAGTCAGTTGCCAGGCAAACACAGCAGGCCTGCAATAAATCCTTCATGAAGGTTATAATATTCAGTTTATATTGAAACTGTTTTAGAGGTGCTGGTTCAGAGTTATGGCTGTAGTTTATGGTGCTGTTAACCTGCACTGCATTATCCTCCGAGACTTTTCTAGTATTTAATCATCAGGTGGACAAAATGTCATAAACACACACTGCAGGCTCCAACGGGGATGTAGCTTATAAATGAAAACAGTTTGTTTCTCAGAATGATGTTTTTCCAGTGAGTCAACAAACACAAAACAAAACAACCAAAAAAAAAACAACCCACACACACAACAGCGAAGGCACACGTCCTTCAGCTGTCAACTGAAATGAACACACTCGCCTCTGATCAATGCTGCCTAGAAGTTAATCAATGCCAGATCGATTGAAAGTGAAGCGTCAAACGCGGCGACAACACAAACAATCAGCTTCTATTGTTGAGATATGCTAATCACAGTCCGTCCGGAGTGACCAAAAAGTACGTGTCTGGGCTGCAGAGAGGCACAGAGTGATAGATGTGGCCATAAACAGAACAGACAGTAAACTGCGCAGACAAAAAAGGTTTTCTCCTTGTCAGACTGTGGCCATTTCGCCTAAAATATAAAGCTTCATAAGATGCACAGCTCAACCCTGAACCTATAAAGCTCTGAGAGACAGCTGAGCTCGCTGGCACGGACCGTGCACTCACAACGTTCGAGGGGACTGAGGAAGTCATCGTCTGTACCGCCTCAATCCCACAGGCCCTAAAACTCCACAACGCCACAAAAAGCTGTCAGCTGGCATCAGGTGACGTCGCCTGACCTGACTGTCTTCAAGCAGGTTTGCTTCGGAGTAGTAGAAGGTCCCAGCTTCACTTTCACTGCTGCGGACAATATTGCAGCCGTGCGTCCTGTCAGAGGCCCCCGAGCAAAACAATGAGGTCCACCTGCTCGCTGCACAATGTTACAAGCATCAGATAAACGAATAAATTGGAATTGTTTGTACTCTGAGACAGACAGACTGGCTCCCTGTTTCCAAAAGAGACACATATTTGGCAAACAGAGATTTCTAGCTGTACATAATTCACTTCTTGTGTACACATCCTGCAGTACAGTGCAATGAAATCCCCCACTTTCCTTTATTACAGCAGTACGCTTTGTCACACTTCTGAGCTAAAAAGCACCCTAGATACTCTGCTGTAATGTAATTCCAGCTCCAACTGGGGTCACATTAGCATAAGAAACTAAACTGGTCGCACGGTATAATAACAAGACATAACAAGCTGTACTTTGTATCAAATTAGACAAAAACTAGGAATAATATGTTCTTTATTAGACATTAAACAAGCAGCTACACCCTAATTAGACACCATACACCCACCGGTACACTAATTAGACGAAACAAGCTGTACTTTATATCAAACTAGAAATAATATGTTCTTTATTAGACAGCATTAAACCCCTGTAATTAGGGGCAACATTACAACAGAACTGTACTGTAAACTAAAGTGTATTGTTCCGCACTGTGAGACCTTTATTAGACTAGAGTCTAATAATAATATTAATTCTTTATAAATGCTAATAAAGAGCACATTATTTAATGAAAGTACGGCTCGTTACGTCCTGTTAGTGTACTGTAAAATAAAGCGTGACCTCTAAATTATGTGAACAGAACTTATTTACAGCGCAGTCAGAAAGTATTAGGACATTTTGTTGGATTGCATTCTCGATTTAATATGAAATAAAACCTCTGAGGCTGAAGTGCTGACTCTCGGCTTTAATTTGATTGTGATTACATCCACATCAGACGACCTGTGTAGGAACTGTGGTGTTTTTTTTTGTTTTTTTTCATCCACAGTAGTTCAATTTTATGAGAGAGAAAGTAACAAGTCAACCTGAACTTAAACAGTCTTCATATTTCTTATTTGGTTGCAAATCTTTTGCTGTGAACGTCTGGCTGCACTCGATGACCCGCAGACATCAGCAGACTTGGCATCTTCCCTGGTGTTGCTCTGCCAGGTTTGTACTTCGGCCGTC